>OVBW01001717.1:0-13981 GCA_900406355.1 Erysimum pusillum | reverse complement strand
ATCGAAACGTGGCACAAAAGGAAAGTCCGTGAAACCCATACTTTCTCGTGGAAGGTTGGTTCGGAGAGACTCGTAGACGCTCGAGTGGACTATGGATCGTGTCGGATCGAGGCTAAGCGGGTCGGATTCGGGTTTTGGTGAATAGAACCAGAGACCTCCCACTTGTTTCTCCCGCTCAAACACGACGACAGTGTGACCTTCACGACGGAGTTCCCTAGCCGTTACGAGACCGGCTGCTCCGGCTCCGATGACTGCCACGTGTTGAGAACTGATTGGGTTTTGAGCTGGTGCCATATTTGTCAAAATTTTCAATGGTATGATCGATTCTTTTTTAACTAGTAGGACTGGGGTAATTAAGATCGATCAATATCAATGGGTTTATATAGAGCTGAAAACAAGATAGCCTAGCATACTATCTTTTGTAAAAATGAAAACTAGACTAATTTTTTATACTTTTTTCGGATAAACAAAAAGTAAACAAAATAGTATTGGAAGTTGAATAATTTGAAAAATAGTGGGTTTGAATGCTATGCCCTCTTTTGTACGTTTCTACTTTTTGAAAATGTTTGAAAATGTAATTTGACCGATTATATCATTTACAATAATTTGTTTCGATGAAAAAGTTAAAAAAAAATTATAAATGATTTTTGTTCATCTTATATATTTTAAATTTAGAAATAAAAAGAAAATCTGATCATCAGTTAAATAGTAGTTTATAATGTTTTATTATTCAGTTTAGCTTATTATAATCTTTCAATGACTTGCTATATTTGACTCTTTAATGGAATGGGATAAAAATTAATCAAATTGAAAAATATTGAAATTTTAATTTTATTAGTTTTTTTTTTTTTTTTTGACATCTTTAATTTTATTAGTTAAGATATACTGTACATAGTAAATAATGGGATACGAACAAATAACATAACTGATTGAGGAAAACCTAATTTTGAATATGCCACAATAATATGATGATTTAAGACTAGACCATATGTTATTCACGTACTCCCTTCACATGCGCAATTTGGCATTACCAGGCTGGCATTGACATGTTAATCATCTTGACATCACAAAGGAAGTATAGTAAATAATACTTATTGTTAACCTACGGTATCTAAGATTAAACCATAAAACCTTAATTAAGGCTCGTAGCTATAAATAAAGCATAAGGAAATATGATTTGTCTATGTGACATGAAANGTTGAAACATTGATTACAGAGGATAAAGCGTATTTCGCGATCTCATCGGCTGTTCGATTGAGAATTCGTGAGACATGCAAGAAAGAAATTTCATCAAAAGATAGAGATAGGGTTAGGATGTCGTGGAGAATCCCATGGAGTTCCTTCGATTGGGACTCCAAATTGATTGCTTTGATTAACTGTTGTGAATCCGAAGCAAAGGTAATCTTCTTGTATCCAAGGTCGATTGCGTGTTGCTGTGCCAAAGAGAGGGCCATCGCTTCCGCCATGAGAGGGGATCTGACATTAAGACCTGTGGAACTGTGTTGGCTCTCTGAGTTGTTGTGGCCATCGATGAAGGTCCAGCCAAATCCAGAGATCTTGGAGTCTTCACGCCAAGCCGCATCTGTGAAGCATCTAATCGTGTCAGGCGTTTGTCGGGTGGTTAGATTAGGGCTTGGGATGCGATTATTCCCTGGTGTGGCGGTTTGATCTGCTTGGGCTAGGCTCCATTCTCGAGCTTTAGATATGGCGGTGGTGATAACATCCGTAGCCAAGATCTGTTTTTGTTCGAAGACTTTTTTGTTCCGGCTGTTCCACAGTGCCCATAGTATCCACGGCAAAAGAGGGTCATTTCCGATCCCGGTTGGTGGTAGCGTGACTAGAAGCTTCGATGCCTCAACCCCCTGCCTTAAGCTAGTGATTTGACCCGGTTCGAGAGGGGTTTTGAAAGGGGCTAGATTCCAGACTTGTCTGGCCATTTCACAATGGAAAAAGGCATGAAGCCCAGTTTCGGGTGAGTTACAATGAGGGCAAAGTACAGAGCTTTGGATCCCTCTACTCCTCAGATTCTCTCCAACAGGAAGTGCCCCCTTCATAGTACGCCACATGAGAAATTTGATTTTAGGTGCGCACCTCGTATTCCAAATTTCTTTGGTCCAGTTGAATGCTGGTTGATTATCTCTTTGGACTGCAGGTTCAGCCTTGAGCATTGAGGCAGCTTGATAACCAGATTTTGCAGTATATTCCCCATCTTTAGTAAGTAGCCACACGTGTATTTATCAACTGCACCTGTTTTGCTTGGTCTGATCTCCAAAATTTCTTGTTCATATTGTGGAAGATGTTTTCTAATTTGCTCTCTGTCCCATGCTTTTGTAGTTGGACTGAGGAGATCTTCAACTTTCAGTGATTGATTTGCTTCAGTTGGTGGACCCATCGGATGTTTTGGTGATGTCAGCGAGATCCACGGATCATACCAAATAGAGGTTTGTGATCCCGAGCCAATAGCTTTTCCCAGCTGAGTTTTGAGGAGGTCCCGACCAATACAGATTCCACGCCAGCCATGAGAGGCAGTAGTCTTCACTGAGCATTCTAAGAAGGAACTGTTATTGCAGTACTTGCCCAGGAGGATTCTGGCCAGGAGGCTTGAAGGGTTCATGAGGATTCTCCAGCTGATCTTGGCCAGTAGTGCATCATTGAAATTTGGTATGTCTCTAAAGCCCAGGCCTCCGATTGATTTTGCCTCTGTTAGCTTAGACCATGCAATCCAAGACATTTTTTTCTTCTCAGAAGATCCATCCCACCAAAAACGAGTTAAAGCTGTTTGAATTCTTTTGCAGAGTGATCCAGGGAGCTTAAAACAGGACATGGTATATGTGGGCATGGCGGATAATACGGATTTCAGCATTGTATCCTTTCCAGCTGTGGAGAGAAATCTGGATGACCAGCTCAAGGCTCTTTGTCTGATTTTGTCAATTATTCCATTGAAAAGGTCCTTCTTTTTCCTTCCAAAAGATTCAGGTAAACCCAAATATTTTCCCAAACCACCAACTGTTTGAATTTTCAGGATTTGTTGGGCCTTTTCCTTTGTGCTTTCTGGCGTTTTTGCTGAGAAAGTGACTGCTGATTTTCCCGTATTTATCATTTGTCCTGAAGCTTCCTCATACTTTTGTAAAATTGTCAGGAGTTCATTGCAGCTCTGTTCATCTGATCTACAGAAGAACATTGTGTCATCCGCAAAAAGCAGATGATTCACTCTTGGACTTCCTGTTGCGACTCTCACTCCAGGTAGTCTCCCTTCTTGTTGAGCATTTTTGCAAAGTCCAGAGAGGACTTCACTACAGAGGATAAATAGATATGGAGAGAGGGGATCTCCCTGTCTGATCCCTCTTTGGGGAGTCACCTTACCATGAACTGAATCATTGATTAAGAATGAGTAGGATACTGAAGAGATACATTGCATAATCCATTGAATCCATTTTTGATGAAAACCCATTCTCTCCATTACTAGCTTGAGAAAACTCCATTCGACCCGATCATAGGCCTTACTCATATCGGTTTTAACAGCCATATAGCATTGCTTCTTTGCCTTGGATGTTTTCAGATAATGCAGGGTCTCGTGTGTTATTAAGACATTATCAGATATGGCTCTTTTAGGGACAAAGGCTGACTGATTCTCTGATATGATCCCTTGAAGCACTGGTTGGAGCCGCTTGGAGAGCAGTTTGGAGATTATTTTGTAGAACACCGAACACAGAGCAATAGGTCTGTAGTCCACCATCTTCTGAGGGCTTTGGATCTTTGGGATGAGTCTGATGTGAGTATGGTTTATTTTTGCAGGTAGTGATCCAGATGTAAAGAATGTCTGCACTTCCAAGATGATTTGGGGACCAACAGTGTCCCAGTTTGCCTGGAAAAAGCTTGCTGAGAAGCCATCAGGACCCGGTGCCTTGTCTGCATGGATTGAGAAGCAGGCATGTTTAATCTCTTCCGGGGTTGGAAGTTTTATCAGGGTCTGATTTGTCTCTTGGGAGATACAGGGAGATATTGCTTCATTGACAGTTCTTGAACATTCACCTTCTTTAGATGTGAACAGGGTCTGGAAGTACTCTGTGATCACCTTGGTGATATCTTTTTCTTCATAGTAAGGCACTCCTTCACTATCTTCAATTACTGAAAATTTGTTGATGATTTTCCTTTTCCGAGTAGTAGCATGGAAATAACCAGAGTTTTTGTCTCCCAGGGCTAGCCACAAATTTCTACTCCTCTGCTTCCAGAACTCTTCCTCAGCTTTGTAGGCATGAAGGAGGGTAGTATTAAGCAGGGAGATCAAGGTTGGGTTTGGTTCTGAGTCAGCCATTGCTTCGTCTAGCTTTTGTTTGATCTCTTCTAGCTGCTTTTGATTGTTTTGATGTTTGCTCTTGGACCAGGCTATGATTTCTCTTCGGCATCTGTTGATCTTAGAGTCAACAGTTTCATTCGCAGTCTTATCCCAAGCCTCTTGAATCAGATTTTTCACTTCCTCATTATCTTTTAGCCTTCTGTCAAATCTAAAAATACCCTTCTTCTTCTTTTTTGTAAGGTCAAATATGGTGAGTAATGGTCTGTGGTCAGAGCCCTCAAACTTAAGGTACTCACTGTGGCTATGAGGGTAAGCTTCAGCCCAGGCCCCATTGGATATAGCTCTATCTAGCCGACACAAGACCAGATGATCGTGTCGCATTCCTCTCCAGGATAGAAAATTTCCAGAATGTCTAAGATCATATAGATCACAAGTAGCCATGAAAGACCTTATGTCGACAAAAGTTCCTTCACATCTGATTTGTCCTCCTTGTTTCTCAGAGGAATCAGTAATATCGTTAAAATCTCCCGTTAGGAACCATGGATCAGATCTTGACTCTCCTTTGAGTGTTAGTAGATCCCAGATAGCTTTTCTCTTTGACCGGTCTGGTTCACCATATAAGAAGGTAGCATAGAAAAGTTTCCCTGCTGCTTTGATCTGAGTGTCAATGAAATTCTGGCAGGTTGATAGAATTGTAACTTCCATTTCTTGTTTCCAGAACAGGGCCAAACCACCTCCCCCTGGGCTATGAGGAGGAATAAGGCAATGTGAAGGGTAAGTTATCCAATCCAGAATCTTCATAACATTTTCATCTGAATTTTTTGTCTCCATGAGGAATAGAATGTCTGGTGAGATAGTCTTGCATATCTCTTTTAAGCGCTGGCCTGTTATGGGATTCCCCAACCCACAACAGTTCCAGCTCATAATCTTTAAGGAAGAGGATCTGGTGGATGGTGAAAATCCACCTTCTTTTTGACCATAGGAGGTATGATAGTAGTTTTTGGCATAGACTTGCTAGAGCTTGCTCCAATTATATCCTCCTGAAGTGTAAGTCTCTGTTTTGCAGGAATTCTTTTGTTGCCGCCACTGGTTTCTTCTCCAACTTGAGTATTACCATCAGAACCTGATCTTCTCTTGGGTGAGCTTTGGATTTTATTCCTCTTGCTTGACTTTACACCAGTTAACCTCAGCGGGCTTTTGTTGACAGCTTTTCCCAGAGGGGGTCGTCCTCTCTTCCTTTTGGTGGGTTGTTGAGATAAGGTTGGGAGGTCAGAGTGTTGGCTAACTCCTGGAAGAGGGTCCACTGATTGTATTTGTAAGTTCTCTTCTCTTCCCCCAGTGTAGGTTTGGTTTGCCTTGGTTGCTGCTTCGATTATTTGGGCTGCAGTCTCAGCCATGAGATCTTTTGCTTCACCTTGCATAACTCTTCTTCTTCTTGCAGCACTCTCAGTGGGATCTGCACAGTTGATATATTGTAGTGTAGCTTCCCTGAGCTCTCCCATTACTTCTTCATTTGTTGGGATAGGTGGTGGTGGGGGAGGAGTGACTTCAGCATCTAAGATTCTCTCGAGAGGTGGTCTTCTTGTTCTAGAGGAATCAGAGTATTCTCTTCTAGGACTCTCTGATGTAGGGGCTTTTTCTCTCCATTGTAGGTTTGACCGAGATTGACTCTGTGATTGTCTAGGCTGGCATCGAGTGCGATCCTCTCTAGAGGAGCCATATGATCGGATGGGGGATCTTCTGTAATAGGGCAGGTTCTGATTGTATTGCCTCTCATCTGAGTAAGAATACCTTCTCTGATTTCTCTCTTCATTCTCTTGCCTTTGAGAGTTCATGTCTGCCCGGTGCCTTCCTTGGTCTGCATAGGGAATTCGCATGGAGTTAGAGTGAGCCTGTCTGTTGTAATGCTCCCTAGGGTACCCCCTATCTCTGTGTTTGTAAGATATATGCCTTGACAGGGAGTGGTGAGAAGGGACAGGAGCCGCCTCTCTTGAGTTAGATTTTTGCTCCTTCAGACCCGGGCAATCCTTCTCCTCATGGCTTAGTCTGTGGCAGTGGAGACAGAAGCCCTTTAGTCTTTTATAGTCCAGAGTTACCTTAGCTTCACTCCCATCCGGAAAATCTACCATTGTTTCTTTGATAAGGGGTTGAAGCCCATTGATTAGTACTTTCATTTGGATTACTTTCGTTGTGATTTCATGCTCCATTAGTTCTCCCACTTCTCGTACTATTGAATCAATCATTTCAATCTTCCAATAGTGTTTTGGCAGACCTTTAAGCTCAATCCAGAAGGGGATTTTTGATGGGAAGGTTGAAGAGATGACTGGTTCCCATTTCTCTAGGATCACCATCCATAGGTCAAAATGGTATGGCCTGTTGTCCAAGACTTTCTGGAGGTCTTCTTCATAGTCAAAGAGAATCTGAAAGCATCCATTGCCCAGGTCAGAGCCAGTAGCTTGTCCCCTGAGATTTGAGTTTCTGGCTAGGTAGGGAAAGAATGACCAGAGGCGTTGAAGTGGTGGGTTAGTTAGTCTTCCGATAAGAGTGAGAGCATTTTCTTTTATCAGGTCCTCAGTCTCAATTTCTGGTGCTCTTACTCTTCTGCAAACAGGAGGGCCATACTCATCTTGTTTTCCTTTTCCTTTCAGGTGGTGTGGGATTCTTCTCTCCATTTTGACTAAGTAGATGTCAGATCTCAGCCAGATCTGGGTTTTTTCACCCAAATGTGAGAGAGTTCGAGAAGATTCCAAGAGAGTTCAAGAGGGTTCCAAGAGAGTTCTGTCTGGGAAAACTGAGTGTTCTTGTCCAAAAGGACTGAGGTTACTGTTTCAGTGAATGAAAACAGGTCAAAGGTTCTTTACACTTGTGTAAGAGAGTTCAAAGAGCATAAAGCAGCTATATCTTAGAATAGGAAAGATGAAGAGAATACCACACTTAGGTTTGTACCACAGGTGAGAAGCGTATTGATGATGGTGGACCACATGGTAGTTTTCTTCCTCCTTTTTGATTTCAGCTTTAAGAGATTCGACTGCTGGTTTGTGAAGCTTGGTGGGGTTTGGAAGAGGAGATGGGTGTCCACTCAACCGGCAGAAGGTGGTGAGGGGCGTCTCCTACGCCGGGCTCACAGGGGAGCACCTCCGACGGGCCAAGAGCTTGCCGGAAAAGAGGAGACAAGGCAAAAGTTTACTAGAAAAGGAAGTTAAAAGTGGTTGAGATCTGTTTTTTTCAAAAACCTTTTCTTCTTTCAGTTCACTTGGGAATCGGGCCTGAGAGGATTTCTCTGTCTCTACTTATTATTTAAATTTATTTTTAAGATGAACTCACTTGAAAAAAGTATACTATATTATTTAACTTCTTGCCTTATGTAAGTTGTTGTATATATATGACATAACACCATAATTCGTTTCGACATAGATTTTATCGTTATCAATAATTCAATATCATTTGCTCGCCATATGTAAATTTCAAAAAACTCAAATATAGATTTTCAAGTTTCCTATAAGTCTTTTACCAAAAAAAAAGTTTCCTATAAATCAATTTACAAAATGGAATATATAATCAGTGTGAACTAAACACTGTGTACTGTTGTAGAAAATATAATTGAAAATCCAGGAATCTACAGCCTAATATATTTTGGTCTAACAGAAAAGAATTTGTTTGGCAAAAAGAAAGAGCTAATGTAACTCCTAAGTCCTAACGACTAACGTCTCTTGCTCTCCCTCGCTCTCTCTCTGTCACTCGCTCTGCCAACTAATTAGAATATGCATTATGCAAGAGCTCAATTATCGGGTTTAAGCATGGATAAAACAATTGTTCCTCCTACGCTGGAATTATAAGGTTTGTGATCGATTTATGGGGATGTATTAAATATTTAAAGGATTTGAGTTTTAATGAATTTTTAAATAATTTTGATAAATTAATTAGATGAGTTTAAAAAATTTGTAATCAATTGTTGTAACATTTTATCAAAAAATGTCCTAAAATCATGTGATTTAAATGAAGTATTATTTACTAAACAAATCTTCTAAACCACCTTAAAAAGTCATACGAACTTAATGATTAAAATATTTTTAAAAACATTTTTTATAATCACTAGTTCTCATTTAGAAGATATTTTAAATTTTATGATTGAATAAAGTAGAATTTTTCATTTTAACACAATTTTTTCTTATTGTTTGATTGATTCAACCTCTAGAAGAAAGCAAGAAAAAATATTTTTAGCTTGACTTAGAATATCACAATTTCTTAATTACATTTATGGATCGTCTAATTTTTTTATTTTTTTTATCCTTGATTGGGACGGGCTATGATCCAACTTTATTCTAGTACATGAAGTAAACTAACCGCAGTTGGATGGACATGTATCCTCCTTTTCATATATATAAAAAAAAAAAAAAAGCCATAACCTTTGAATTAAAAAAAAAAAAAAAAGCCATAACCTTTGAATTTTTCTTCAACTTTTTTTTAAGTATGAATTCAACCTTTGAATTTTTCTTCAACTACTAGTCACCAAAATACAAAGGCTCGGATATGTTATATTGGTTAAGAAATTCAAAACAATATGATGGGTTTGTGAACTTCGTACTATTTTTATTTTTTTCCATTATATAAGTTATAAAAAATAATTGACTGAAAATGAGAACAAAAATTAGTTTCTCCCCTTTTTTTTTCTGCCTCCTATTTCTCCCTGTCTCCATCCATCTTCTTCATACTTCCCAAAAATGATTAATTATCCTAATTAATCGAATCCACAAACAAGCCTAAGGTTCGTCAACTTTAGTGTAGCCAAAATCTACTTGTTTGCTCCAAATCTACCAAATTTAAGCAATGAGATTGACCAAGCTATAAATAGCAGTTAGACAACCGAAATTTTCTTATACTTTTAGAGAGAATAACGAGGAAAATTAAAATATTAAATCATCTGAATAGACGAATTTGTGGCTTTGAATTTGTAGAGTCTTTTGCCAACCTCAAACAGCCTCAAGCTTTATGCTATGCCACACACACCAAACATCAAAACAGACCAAGCAATAAAGAGAGGAAGAAGAAGATAAAACAGAGCAGAGAAGAGGAAGAAAAGCTAGATGACTGTTTGCACGAATGATCCGAATCTAACTTTAATTGTTGAAAAAATGGCGATTTAGAAATTTTTTCTGTGAGCTTGACAAAAAAAAAAAAAAAAAGAAATTTTTTCTGTGACAAAATAACCATATATAATTATTTAATTTAAGAGTTAGAGTTTAGGGTTTTAAGATTTTCAAACCTTTTTTTACACATGAAATGATTAGATTTTAAGGTTTATTTCAGTTTTTTCTACATTAAATATTTAGAGAAAATATATTTTTGCTAAAAAAAAAAAATTGTGTAGTTTCTTTTTCTTTGATATATGTTATGTAATTCATTTTGTTATTTTTTATCGGGCATTCAAAAATGCCTCTTGATTTAACACACGATTTCAGAGACATCAACACAATCCAAAGATGAATTCATCTTTGTTTTATCGTCAATGTACGGTTTCAGCTACACAATTTTACGTTTGATAAAATAAAATTTAAAATTTTAATTTCTTTAAACGTTTTGAATATTTGGTCGACAAATGTATTAATCATTTTTCGAATTGTTTCGATGAACCAAAAACATTAAAACAATACACATCATACATGTTGTTTTTTGGTAATACCATGGACGCAGAAACGACATATCCTAGCTAGTGCACTACTTAACTTATAGATTCTCTATGGTTTAAATTTTAAAATATTAATGTTTTTAATTTTAATATTGTGCAATTAATCCATTCACGTGGAGAAAATCAACTTGAAATATACATCAGTTTTAGTAAACATAACTAGCAACAACAACAGTCCTCAGTAATCATAAGGTCATCAAACAAGCTAAGAACACCTTTTTTTTAAAGTGCCCTGTATTTGGTAAAATACTGAAACATGTCCACTACACACATACATTTATTATTTGGGATACATAAATATTACTTTCTTATTTGAACCGGCATAGTATGTGCATGGGTGCATGCAGTCTAGAATCCCTTAGTCGTACTCCCTGTCTTTCTGGCGGCGGCCGCTGCATCTTGCCGGAGGCTTCACCACTGCTGCACCGGTCGTCCCCGTAGTCTTGGCCGGAAGCTTCTTTTCTTGCTCGTTACTGTCGTCTAATCCGGCCCCCGCGGCGAACCCTTCGAGTGTTCCGACAAGCCCTCCCAAAATCCCTCCCATAACCCCTCCGATAAGCTGAAAAAGCATTTTTCTCTTTTTATATATATACTTACTTGTGTTAATTTTCTTGATATGGATAAGTGATTATAATCTTTCAGGTGTGGGTCTATATATATACAATTCTGGTAGTGATATATATAGTCTAGTGGACATTTAAGGCAGTGTTTGATTTGATTCCCTTTGGAGACTATTCGTAATATAATGGTATGTATAATCTGTATTTTATTCTCTTTTCCACCACCACCATATCGAAAGTTGAATAGATTGTTTGTTCTAATTCCGCAGTCCCATTCACTTGGGAAATTCCAATTCCGAATTTGCTGAATTTTGATGGAAGCATATATAATAATGGAGTTGGAAATTAAACCTAGTCTAGCACTATTTATAAAGGGTTTTAGTTTCGATTTTTTTGTTTTTTTTTTTGTTTTTTGAGTTAAAATATTCAGTCATATTTGATTTGGACGAAGCCTTGTGTATAACTTTAGTTTTTTGTTATTTGGATCCGACTAAAAGTGTTTAGGTCTAATTATCCTGTTGACAAAAGTCACTTTCTTCTTGTACTCCATAAACGCTAGGTAACGTACGTGGCCACGTTATGCCATATGAAGATGGTGATAGTGATAATGATGGTAGTGGTGATGCTTAAAGAAGGTATTGACTATACCATTGTTCTTATCAAAAGTCTTTGTTTGATTTCTTCTTGTTTCTCGTTATACATTCGAAATCATCGGACGTACCATATGTAAGACATGTTTTAGAATCAAAGCAATGTTTTGAGACCCAACTTGGACATCTAGTAGGACCGATAACTCTATGAACCGATCACTAAACATGTTAGAATCTAATGCTAAAATCCGCTGATTATATATCCAATAAAATCTGGAAAAATAAACTAACAAAAATTACATTCACATGCGATTCGATATTGCTGGTTTGAACCGATCGCGTTTGAAAATGTTGATTAACTTTCTAATTTTTAATTTTTTAAGTTTTAATTATATATAACATATTGATTGCAACATATTATTTATGATTAAAAAATTTGAAGGAAATTGCACTATACTGCTTAAAGAAAATAGGCAAAATGGTAGTGGAATATATCAATATTCTTTTTGTTATTGGCAATTTACTACTATCTTTAGTGTTTTTATTTTGGTTTAATTTGAAAATAGAATGTTCGATCAGTTATAAAATCATATATCCTTAGAAATCATACTTTTAGAATATGAATTGAATTTTTCTACTTATATATATAAGTTATGTTATATAAAATGTCCATGGATTGATCCATGGTCGATCTGATAGTCCTAAAATCCGGAAAATAATTTGGAACGTTGTCCAGATCAGGCTTAATCCAATATTATATTGGGTTAAGAGTTTTGAAAAATTTGGTGGATTTAGGATTTGTTGAGATTTTGAAGGATAGTAGATTTTTCGATCAATGCCCTAGAAAATTACAAACTATTGATTTCAGAAAAGAAAAAAAAAACAATCAATTGACACAGAAAAGCAGTCAAAGCATTGCAAAGACGAAGAGGATACAGATCACTCGATCGGCTAATAGCGAGGTTTTTTTTTCTGCAATTTTTATATAAACGTTATTATACAATGTATTTGCTTTCTTTGATCATCTAAAAGATGAAAGGAATCATGCATATCTATATACATATTGGAAAATTAAATCATGATTTTGGGTTCATGCAAAACAATTTTCCGACTCACCATTTTTTGAAATTTTACCCTCAACTTCTAAAAAATGAATGTCAATCCCTGAAATTAAAAGTTACCTGCAGTATAACCTTCGGAAATAACATATGTTATATTGGTTATGGAATTCAAAACAGTATGATGGTTTTGTGAACTTCATACTGTTTTATTTATTTTTTCTTTTTTTTTTCTTTTAAATTAACAAAACAAATTTAAAAAAATAATTGAGTGAAAATGAGAAGAAAAATTAGTAAAGCTCGTTTTCCTCATTCTCCATATTTAATTTTTATCTTACTCCTATTTTTTACTATCTTCATCTTCTTCATACTTCCCAAGAATTGCTTAATTAATATAATTAATCGAATCAACAAACAAGCCTAAGGTCCGTCAACTTTTTTTTTTTTAAGGCTGTCAACTATAGTGTAGCAATAATTTTCATTTTTCAATAATTTTTTATGACTGTTCTTTTTTGATGGGAATTTTTTATGACTGTTTGCAAGAAAGATCCGTCTAACTTTAATTTTTGCAAAAATAGCGACTTTGAAAACTTTATTTTTGGCAAAAAAATCATATATATTTTAATTAAAGATTGAGAGTTTAGGGTTCAGAGTTTTCAAACTCTTTTGCACATGAAATGTCAGATTTTGAGATTTCTTCAATTTTTCCCAACATCAATTGATATATTTAGGAAAATAATATTTTTGATATTTTTTTTCTTTGATATTTGTTATATAATTCACTTTGTCATCTTTGATTTATACACATGATTTCAGAGATATCAACACAATCCAAAACTGAATTCATCTTTTTGTTTTATCGTCAACATACGGTTTCAACTACACAATTTAACGTTTGATAAAAGAAAATTTAAAATGTTAATTTCTTTAAACGTTTTGAATATTTGGTCGATAGATGTAATAATCCTCGTTTTTGAATTGTTTTGATAAACAAGAAACATTAAAACAATATTCAAAAAAATATACTGGATAGCGTTAATTTACTCAAGTTAATTCGTGAATTTGACGTCGATTGGTTAGTAAACCGACTAAAATAATGGTTATAAATATCTGTGTTTTCTTTTCTTTCTAGATTGATATCAATCTAATGAATCATACAAGGACCATTAAAGAAGGATCTACGTACTATATAAACATACTCTAAAATGTTTGTTTTGGTTCATTCTCTTGTGTTTAGAGGCTTATATGAAGTTATGAACTAATACATAAATAATGTTAAAGTAGCGTCATACAATATTAAGTCGGTGATTCGGTGTCCAAACCGACGGTATACACTTAAGTCAATTTCTATCTAACATTACATTCAATAATAAACTACGTAATTAATTTCCGTTTTTTTTTTTTTTTTTTTTTTTTTTGTAGTGGTACATGTCGTTTTTTGGTAATACCATGGACGCAGAAACGACGTATCCTAGTGCACTACTTAACTTATAAATTCTCTATGCTTTAAACTTCAAATTTAAAAATATTAATGTTTTAATTTTAAACTTAATTTTGTGCAATCAATCCATTCACGTGGGGGAAATTAAAGTAAACTAATAACATATATACATCACTTTTAATAAGCACAAGTAGCAGCAACAACACTTCTTAGTAATCATAAGGTCATCAAACAAGAACACTTTTTTTGTAAAGTCCCCTATTGGGTTTAGGTAAGATACTGAAACATAAAAAAAAAAACATACATTTATTATTTGGGATACATAAATATTACTTTCTTATTTGAACCG
>OVBW01001716.1:0-13985 GCA_900406355.1 Erysimum pusillum | reverse complement strand
GGGGAAAATTGCACCTAGACTCCCTTTTCCAAAACCCAATTGCACTCTAACACCCTTTTGAGATAGTGCACCCTTTTTGGGTGTACATTGACCAATTTGTCCTCTAAACACAATTTACCCTCACTTCTCTCTCTTTCCTTCCTTTTTTTTTTTTTTTCTCGCACGCTCTCTCTCCCTCTTTATTTATCTCTTCCTTCTTTTTATATCTCTCATTTTCTCTTTGTTTTTTCGGTTTTTTTTCTCTCTTTCTCTCATTCTCTCTTTTCTTTTTCCATCTCTCTCTATCTAACATAAATACTATTTATACAAAAAATTATAATTTATTTTCTTGTACATTGTAAGATCCATTTTACTATATTTTAGATATAAAAATAAAAAACACTTAAAAACTTAAATGAAATAGCTAGGGTTTAGGGTTTAAAGTTTAGTAGATAGGATTTGGGGTTTAATGGATAAGGTTTAATGGATAGTGTTTAGGGTTTAAAGGTTATTTAGTGTTTATTGGCTAGAGTTTAGGGTTTAGAGTTTAATAGATAGAGGATTGTTGACAACTTTTCGTGGACACGTTCTTTATCAATTTTTTCGCAAAGATTACGTTATTTAGCTCATTTTCACAATTTAATAGACAAGGTTTAATGGATATGGGGTTTAGGGTTTAGGGTATCGTGGATAAGGTTTAGTGGATAGTGTTTAGGGTTTAAGGGTTAGTGATGTTTAGTGGATAAGACTTAGTGGATANGTTCTTTATCAATTTTTTCGCAAAGATTACGTTATTTAGCTCATTTTCACAATTTAATAGACAAGGTTTAATGGATATGGGGTTTAGGGTTTAGGGTATCGTGGATAAGGTTTAGTGGATAGTGTTTAGGGTTTAAGGGTTAGTGATGTTTAGTGGATAGGACTTAGTGGATAGAGTTTAGGGTTTATGGGTTAGGGATGTTTAGTGGATATTACTTAGTGGATAGAGTTTAGGGTTTAAGGGTTAGGGATGTTTAGTGGATAGGACTTAGTGGATAGAGTTTAGGGTTTAGGGTCAATAGACAGAATTTTGTGGACAACCTTTCGTGNTAAGGGTTAGTGATGTTTAGTGGATAGGACTTAGTGGATAGAGTTTAGGGTTTATGGGTTAGGGATGTTTAGTGGATATTACTTAGTGGATAGAGTTTAGGGTTTAAGGGTTAGGGATGTTTAGTGGATATGACTTAGTGGATAGAGTTTAGGGTTTAGGGTCAATAGACAGAATTTTGTGGACAACCTTTCGTGGACACGTTTTCTATCTGCTTTTTGTCACATATTATGTTCTTGAGTAGTTTAATGGACAATATTTAGTGGATAGGGTTTAAGATTTTGTGTTTAGGGTCTAGGGTTTAGTGGATAAGATTTACTGTATAGTGTTTAGAGATTTAAGGGTTAAGATTTAGTGTTTAATGAATAGGATTTAGTGGATAGAGTTTAGGGNTTAAGGGTTAAGATTTAGTGTTTAATGAATAGGATTTAGTGGATAGGTTATAGGGTTTAGGGTTTAGTGTTTAGTGTTTAGTGGATAGAGTTTATGTGTAAGGTATATGATTTAGGGTTTAGTGAATAAAGTTTAGGTTTAGGGTATATGATAAGGTTTAGGGAACATAATTGTATTTTTTTTGTCTATTAATCATTGTCCACTATTTCTCATCCACAATCATATGATTTATTTTTTCCGATTTGTCCATTTAGATTTATCCATTTATATATGTCCATTTGGACTAAGTTAATATTATTTAAGACATGAAATATGGTAATATGGATGTTAAAATGTTTAAAAGAAAACAATTAGATTTTTATGTATAAATTTTTTTTGTATTAAAAATTGATTTTATTTGTTAAAGAGGGAGAAAGAAAGAAGAAAGAGAGAAAAAGAGATAAAAAAATAGAGAAATAAAGAGAAAATAGTTGGGT
This sequence comes from Erysimum pusillum, assembly GCA_900406355.1. Classification (NCBI taxonomy): domain Eukaryota; kingdom Viridiplantae; phylum Streptophyta; class Magnoliopsida; order Brassicales; family Brassicaceae; genus Erysimum; species Erysimum pusillum. The sequence goes on along the minus strand of OVBW01001716.1, from coordinate 12,050 downwards.
AAAAAAAAAAAAAAATCGTAGGAAGAAAGAAAGGAGAGAGAGAGAGAGAGAGAGATAAAAAGTGAGAAAATAAAAAGAGAGAGGAAAATATAAGGGAGGAAGAAAGAGAAAAGAAGAAAATTGTGGGAAGAAGAAAGAGAATGAGAGACAGGGGTATAATCGTCCACATTTCTCTCAAACCATCAAAAAAGGTCCTACTATCTAAAAAGGGTCTCATTATGCACATTGTTTCTCAAAAGGGTGCTAGAGTGCTCACGTCCCACCATTGGAACTCGTGGACCCAACCATTTCAGAGAATTGTCAAACCGAAGAAGTGATAAGATGCATCCACATTGCACTGCTATGTGTTCAACACAATCCCACAGATCGCCCTAGCTTGTCGTCAATCAACATGATGCTTACTAACGATTCCCAAAATTTACATGATCCTCAACAACCCGGATTCTTCTTTCCAAACAAGAGCAACCAAGAACGAGATGGCGTCGAGTCTAGCCAGTCTACGAACGGGTCCAATTCCCAAACTATCAATGATGTAACCATTACAGAGCTTGAACCTCGTTGAAGTTGAGAGTACATTGAGACATTAGTTCCATTGAAACGGTATATAAGATAGATAATCAAATTTTACATACAAAGTCTTTACCATTCCTATATTGTATATAATATCAACTCTCTGTTATGAAAATAATATATGTACTTATGAGTCCATATATATTATGTCAATTTGTCATATTTTATTAAAGCTGAGTTTCCTCGATGGAGACTTATATAACCTAGTGTTTCAACTTTAATAAAGTAAAGCATGATCTTAAAAAAAACGTAGTATTAATTTATAATGGCGTACGTTAGTTATGTCATTTTGTAAAATTTTATTTTTGTTGTTTAATAAAAAGTTTTGACGTTAAGAAAAACCGTTGACCTGGACTTTGATTAACTTATCGTCGTCGCCATAATCAGCAGTGATAAGAGAGAGAAGAAAACTAAATTCATGTTATATAAATGTGTGCTTTATGATGTGAAACCTAAATCAAACAAACAAGGCTAATTAACCATGTCTTCTTGCGCTTCTCTCATCTTCCTTTGCCTATTCTCCTTCCTCACTAACTTTAGAGCTTCTGCTCAATATTATTGCACAAATACGACAACTTATTCAAGAAACAGCACTTACTTCACAAATTACAGAACCCTTATGACCTCTCTGATCTCTTCCCCCAACGCTTCTTACTCCACCGGATTCCAAAACGCCACAGCAGGACAAGCCCCTGACAGAATCACCCGGCTTTTCCTATGTCGGGGCGACGTTACCCCCGTAGTTTGCCGTAACTGTGTCGTCTTTGCTGTAAACGACACACTCCGTCGGTGTCCAAATGAGAAAGAAGCCGTCTCCTATTACGATGAGTGTATGCTCAGATACTCTGACCGGAATATTCTCTCGACCCTTACATTCCGTGGAGACTGGACCATGTGGAATAACGGCAATATTTCATCGAATCAGAATCAAATAAACAGTTTCGTAGATTTGGTGTCGTCCACGTTGAACCAAGCTGTCGCCGAAGCAGCCAACAGTTCTAGAAAGTTCTATGTGATGAAGGCAAATTGGACCGGACTCCAGACTTTGTACGCACTGGCTCAGTGCACTCCTGATATTAGAAGAGCAAGCTGCTTGAGATGTCTGCAATACTCCATTAATGCAATACCTTTTTACAGAATGGGAGGAAGAACTCATTTCCCTAGTTGTAATGCAAGGTACGAGCTTTACCAATTCTACAACGAAACGGCCATTACAACTACACCACCACCACCACTGCCGCCTACGTTGTCTACTTCTCCGGCGTCATCTCCCCCACGACCTGGTTAACTATTTTTTCTTCCTCTGTTTTTTTTGCCCTGTTTTCTCGAAATTAAGCAAATGATATTTGGAACGCAGGGAAAGGTCGGAATTCAACTGTGTTAGTGGTAGCCATTGTTGTGCCTATTATAGTGGTTGCTCTGCTTTTCATAGCTGGTTATTGTTTCCTTGCAAAAAGGAAAAAGAAGACTTCTGATACTGCACCAACCTTTGATGGTAAAAATTCAAATGATGAACAATTTTAGTTTGTTTGATTCACTTGTCATCCTCTTTTTCCTGATTACTAAGACTTTTATTGTGCCACAGGAGATGATATAACAACCATAGAGTCACTACAACTTGATTATAGAACAATTCGAGTTGCAACAAATGACTATTCAGAGAATAATAGGATTGGTCGAGGTGGATTTGGTGACGTTTACAAGGTATAATATTATTACTATTTCTTTGATTGGTCTGAGGCTGTGTACTTTTTATTGATTTTTTGTGTCAATACATTCGGATAACGAGATGATGCTGATGAAAACGAATAGGGTAAATTTTCGAATGGGACTGAAGTTGCTGTGAAGAGACTGTCAAAATCATCCGGCCAAGGTGACACGGAGTTCAAGAACGAGGTTGTCGTTGTTGCAAAGCTTCAGCACAGAAATCTGGTTAGGCTTCTCGGTTTTTCTCTAGAGGGAGAAGAAAGGGTATTGGTGTACGAGTATGTGCCCAACAAAAGCCTTGATTACTTCCTCTCTGGTCAGTCGCATTCATTGCTTTGTTTCAATGATTTATTACAAGTCTTAAGATTTAACTATAATTCATGGATATGCGCACACAGACCCTGCAAAACAAGCCCAACTGGACTGGAATCGCCGATGCAAGATCATCGGAGGGATTGCTCGGGGGATTTTATATCTTCATCAAGATTCACGGCTCACAATCATACACCGTGACCTCAAAGCAAGTAACATTCTCCTGGATGCGGATATGAATCCAAAAATTGCTGATTTTGGAATGGCAAGGATCTTTGGAATGGACCAAACACATGAGAACACAAGCAGAATAGTTGGGACCTTGTAAGTCTTCCACTTAACTTTTTATAATTGATGTTTGTTAAACATGATTTTGTCTTTATACCAAAGTTTGGTTGTGGATTCCAGCGGTTACATGTCTCCTGAATATGCGATACATGGCCAGTTCTCAGTAAAATCAGATGTTTATAGCTTCGGAGTGTTAGTTCTTGAGATTATAAGCGGTAAGAAGAACAACAGCTTCTATGAGACAGACGGCGCACAAGACTTGGTCACATATGTAAGTTTAAAAGCACTCAAGTTTTATATCCACCTCTCTTACAATAAGCGATGCTTGCAAAGACTGATTGATTGCTATTTATTCTAGGCTTGGAGGCTTTGGAGTAACGGAACAGCGTTAGATCTCGTGGATCCAATTATTATAGATAATTGCCCAAAGAGTGAATTGGTTCGATACATCCATATCAGTCTTTTATGTGTTCAAGAAGATCCTGCAGAGCGTCCGATCTTGTCAAACATTTTCATGATGCTCACTAGTAATACTGTGACTTTACCAGTGCCTCGGCAACCAGGGTTTTTCGTTCAGAGTAGACCCGAAAACGACCCGCTTGATCATACAGATCAATCAACGATGAGCATGTCTGTTTCAGGGTCTACTGGCGATGATTCGATCACTGATTTAAATCCTCGTTGAATATTGTGTACCTACGAGCTTGAACCTACTTGTATCATTGTAAACAAATTTGCAACTTTTTGTCGTTGTAAAACCCAATCAATTGTTAAGTTTTAATTTGGATTATATAAAATTGTTTGTATTTTAATTGTGTTATTTTTTATCAACGTTTCTTGAAAATTGATTTGATATACAAAACTAACGTTTAGCCTATGATACGATGCCTTTTTTTTTCCGCTGTCTCACGGTACGGACGCAAGTGGTTTAAACTCAAGCTTTGCATGTTTTGTGAATTCTCGGCTTTTGTGAATTAGGGTTTAGCATTTTGGTTCTAATGGCGCCTTAGGATTCAGACTGCTTGATTCGTTTTGCTCATCTTTAGATATTGATGTGTTGGGAAACTTTAATCATTGAAATTAGGTTTTAATTTGACCGTGTAGACTCCATTAATTAATATTCGTTTTGCTTTCGCCACTCTGTTACCCGGTCAGATTGCTCTGCGTTAATATTTGTTTATTCTGAGGTATAAACTCTCATTTCTCATTTGTATGACCATCGTCAAATTGTTTTATTATTTTTGTTTGACGAGGCACGAGGTCACGAGGCAAAGACCATTCATAAAGAATGGAGAAAAAATTGAAGACTTTTGCAAAAATAAGAAGAGATAATACTGCACAACGTGTTATTCTTGGCACCACATGTGATTACAACAATTATTTTTCTGGTTTAATACCACTAGATTTCCTTTAAAAAATGAAATTAAGTTAACGTACGTAGGAGACATTATTTGACTATTTGACAAGGACAAAAAGGTATTCATATGTACAGTTTTTAATATCAACGAAATGACGTTAAGAAAACAAGTATGCATATTTTACTCATGACTGCTTTCTTGGGGTCGTTTATATGCTTTCCTTAAAGTCGTTGTTATGGACAGATCAAAGATATGCATATGTTACATTTGTTTCAGCTTTTTTTTTTTTTTTTTCGAAGAAGCATCTGAAAAATCATGCCGTAGGGAAATCTTCATACCGATTGAGTCAGTTTTTATTTGAGCAGTGGCTTCAACAACAAAGCTGATGATGAATTGCTTCTCAGTCCTCTGTTTTATCCTTATAAGCTTTGGTGTTGCTTCTGTTTCAGCACAAACATGTATGAACAATGGGAACTTCAGACCCAGCAGTACTTACAACGCAAATCGACGTATCATCCTCTCTTCTCTTCCTTCCAATGTCACGGCTCAAGACGGCTTCTTCTTCGAAGGTTCGGTTGGGAAAGAAACGAACCGTGTCTATGCAAGAGGGATGTGCATCCCAGGGTCAACTTCAGATGACTGCTCTGATTGTATCAAAACCGCATCTGATGGTTTGATACAGAGTTGTCCAAACCAAACAGCTGCGTTTACATGGCGAGGTGAGCCCACACTTTGCCATGTGCGATACTCCAACACTTCTTTTTCAGATATATCTTCGGAGCTATACTCGAGTGACGTGGTAAACAACACTGGAGATATCAACTCAAATCTAACAGAGTTCACGGCTATATGGGAAAACATAACTGCTTATATGATTGTTGCAACCTCCACAGCAAAAGGCACACCATCGTCTAGCAATAACTATTACAAAGCTGATTTTGCAGCCTTGGAACCTTTCCAGAATATATACGCATTGATGCAATGCATACCGGATTTGACTTCTCTTTCTCATGATTGTGAAAATTGTCTGAAACAAACCGTGGCTGACTACCAGTCATGTTGTAGACAGAAGCAAGGAGGCGTTATTATGCGGCCAAGCTGCTTTTTCCGTTGGGATTTGAAAACATTCTCTAAGGCTTTTGGAAATATTACGGTGACCTCTTCTCCTCCGCTGCTGCAACCTGTCAAGATACTCAAAGGTAATAATGGAGCTGTTGTGGCAATTGTTGTTCCCATTGTAATAGTTGCCTTCATCATCATCATCTTAGTACTTCTGGCTCGACGATCTGCTCTACTTTGCTGGAGGAAAAAAGAAGATCAAGAATTTGATTTTTATCAATGTGAGTGTTGTTCATATGCTTTTCTTTGTCATCTTGGCATTTAGCATGTATATAGTCTATGAACATTTATTATAACACTCTTAGATGGTGATAAGTTGTTGGTGATATGATATCAGAGAGTGTGTCTTTAATTTGATTATACAGCTGGTATATCAACTCTACACTCCCTACAATTCGATTTTAAGACAATTGAAGCTGCAACAGATAAATTTTCAAATAGTAACAAGCTCGGTCAAGGTGGCTTCGGCGAAGTTTTTAAGGTGTCATTTCTGTAGCTACTTGGTTTATTACTTTTCTTGGCATAAAATGGAATTGTTTATGGAATTACAGAGAAAGTATGAGCTGATGAATTGTCTCACCGATGTCATTTATAGGGTACGTTGCCTAATGGAACAGAAGTTGCAGTGAAGAGGCTATCGAAAGTATCAGAGCAAGGCGGACAAGAGTTCAAGAACGAGGTTGTTGTTGTTGCAAAACTTCAGCATAGGAATCTTGTTAGGCTTCTCGGGTTTTGTCTGGAAGGAGAAGAAAAGATACTTGTTTTTGAGTTTGTCCCCAACAAGAGCCTCGATTACTTCCTCTTTGGTCAGTGTATATTCATTCATGGTTTACTTCTGGTGACCTTCTCTGACTGAAATGTCGAAGTAGTTACTGACTACTTTTGTATGTGCAGACCCTACAAAGCAAGAGCAATTAGACTGGACAAAACGGTACAACATTATCCAGGGAATCACTCGAGGAGTTCTATATCTTCATCACGACTCAAGGCTCACAATCATACATCGTGACCTCAAAGCTAGCAACATTCTCCTAGATGCTGAAATGAATCCGAAAATTGCTGATTTTGGAATGGCGAGAATATTTGGGACCGACCAAAGAGGAGCTAATACAAACAGAATAGCTGGGACACGGTATATGCTTATTACTGCCCTTTATATAGCATATGTATTGAAGCAATTAAATAATATTTTCAGGCAATAATGAACTTAATTTATTTTGTGTTTTACTCTAACAGTGGTTACATGCCTCCAGAATATGTGATGCATGGCCAGTTCTCAACAAACTCTGATGTCTATAGTTTTGGAGTCTTAGTTCTTGAGATTATATGTGGTCGAAATAACAGATTTGTCCACCAGTCAGACACTACAATTGAAAATTTGGTCACATACGTGAGTACCAAAGAAGAACTATGTTTTTTGATAGATTAACCAACAATATGATAAATTGTGGTTGTAACTATATGTTCTTGATTGAGGATTAAATTATGTTACAGGCCTGGAGGTTCTGGCGAAACGGGTCACCATTAGAAGTCGTGGATCCAACCATTTCAGAGAATTGTCAAACCGACGAAGTGACAAGATGTATCCACATTGCGCTGCTATGTGTTCAACACAATCCCACAGAACGCCCCAGCTTGTCGACAATCCACATGATGCTAACTCACAATTCCCTTAATTTACCTGATCCTCAACAACCTGGATTCTTCTTTCCAAATAGACGTAATCAAGAACGAGATGGTCTCGAGTCTAGCCGATCTACAAACAGGTCCAATTCCCAAACTATCAATGATGTAACCATGACAGATCTTGAACCTCGTTGAAGTTGGTATTCCATTGAAACATTGGAACTGTTTGGCATAAACCATGCTTGAGGTATATTAGTTCCATTGAAACCGTTAATGTATGATATGTGAGTTATATACTCAATCAAAGTTTACGTACAAAAAGTCTTTATCTTTGCTACATTGCAATATATCATCTCTCTGTTATGAAATCTTCCGATTTGTATTTATGGGTCCAGAAATTTGATCAATATACCAAGGGACTCTTTGAGTCTTGGCGTATAATATCCAAACCGGTTTAATTACTGACTTAACCGGTCCTATATTTTAGGCCGGTTTAACAGTTTCTCGATGAAAGTCAAGTGTCTATCTATAGCTTTGGAGTTAGTACTTGTGTCATTTGCCACTTGAATAATTAACCTACCAGATTTTCAACTTGTTCGCAATATTCTTTTCCTCCAATGTTTTGTAATTGCTGTTTCATAAAAATGAAAGAAAAAAAAAGCGTTTACTTCGTCTTTGATTGACTTATCGTGGTCAAGATCATCGTTTGAATAAGCGTTTACTATCCTTTGATTGGTTTAGCGTCACCCAAACCATCGTCTATTTCCTGTTAATCTACAATAATCAGAAAGAGAAGAAAAAAGAAATTCATTTAACTAATATAATGGGACTTTCCTGGTGTGAAACCCAATAATCAAGAAAGTCCAAGCATGCCTTCTCACGCTTCTTTCATCTTCCTTTTCTTTTTCTCCTCTATCACTAGCTTCAGAACTTCTACACAAAAATCCTCATTTCCTAAAACATGACTGTCTGAATACGACAAACGTACTCAAGAAACAGCACTTACTTCACCGATCTCACAACCATTTTTTTTTTACCTTCTCATTAGTTTATTGCTTATGAACTCTTTGTCTCACCAAGACACCAACGAAGGAAACACAAAATCAGAATTTCTTTAAGCCAATGGCGGAGAGGTTGCCACTTATTTTCCTCCTTGCTTCACATTTGTTTGTATTGGGTAAAGATTTTTTTCCGATTCATGATTTTTTTTTTTTTTTGGGTTACTTGTTGTCTTTCTAATTCTTAGTTTTGTTCACAGGAGTGTTTTCAATGAGTATACTTACCATAGAGAACAAATGCAATAACACAGTTTGGCCAGTAATCTTCTCATGGCAGTCACAAGTCTCCACCACCGGCTTCGCTCTTAGAAGCGGGGAAGCTCGTGCCCTATTCGCGCCATCTTCGTGGAACGGTCTTATCTCCGGTAGGACGCTATGCTCCACCGACTCAACAGGAAAATTCTCTTGCGTTATAGGAGACTGTGAATCTGGAAAAATCGAGTGTCCCGGTACATACGATTGGTCTCCAATGACATATGCCTATTTTACAATTGATAAAGGCGGAAATGACACCTACTCCGTCAGTGTCGAGCACGGTTACAACCTTCCGCTAATGATCGTCCCATCACAGAGTAGTAAGACATGTATGAGCTCCGGTTGTGTGGTTGACTTGAACAAGACTTGTCCAAATGATCTTAAGGAACTCGTCGAGGGAAAACCAATTGCGTGCACTAGCACGTGCCGTGAATCCAAGACAGATGAGAACTGCTGCACCGGTGAGTTCAAGTCAAAGGAAAAATGCAAGCCGACAGTTTACACACAGAACTTCGAGCGCGCTTGCCCATTTGCTTATAGCTATGCCTACAACGAGAATAACAGCACCTTCGTATGCCCTAACTCAACTAACTTCATCATCACGTTTTGCCCGTCCTCAAATATTACCACCAACACTAGGTAATTTCCAGGAAATATCCCTCTCCCTTCCTATTTATTTTCATTTTGCTGGAGTTGATATCCTCAAACATCACAGAATTCCAATTTTTAATGTTATAGCTTATTAGGTAGATAGTCATACTTATGATAGAATAAAAGTTAGACAAAATCGTGCCGTGACATATCCAGCTACAGTGCCTAGCTAGTGTGATTAAAGATAAGAAAAGTGGTGTCTTTTCTACAATTGCTAAGTGAAAGTTTAGTAACAATGATCACAACCTCAACATCTCGAACCTATTGATTGCATAATTACAATTTTATATATATTTTGGGTCCGAAAATGTGCGATGCAGTTCAAATAGTAACAAAAATATATACATATATATATATATGTAGAAATTTTGATACTGTTACAACTTACAACACTGTTGTGGTATAGTTTTGAGTGCGGTGCCTGTCACCATTCATGACCAAAAAAAGCAAAACGAATATGTGTATGATGTGATAAACTAATATATTGTAATTATGTCATTTGCTTGGAGAAGCAACAACAGAAGCTCGATAGCTCCATTAGCAGGACCAAAACGTAAGTTATTTTTGTTTTCTTCATCCTACAAAAATGTATGACATGCATTTTTTTGGTTTTGTTATTCAAAGTTTTCTTTGATACCTTTGCAGGTAATTCTCTACAGAAGTTAAAACCCATTCTTGGTACGACCTTCATTGCAACCACAACTCTCTTGCTCATTCATATTTTTAAAATTTTTAATTAGAAAATATGTACAAATTGTTCAATGATATTTACTATTGTTTATTTGTTTCCCGGAAGGGGATTATATATATTAATTCAAATGCAAACATTGGCCTGAACTATGTACGGAAAGTGATGTAAAATAAAGAATGCTTTTTAAAAAAATATATTAGACGATGTTTCGTGTACACGCGATATTAAATATATTATCTTTTACATATCAAATAAATAAGTAATATATTATTTCATGACTGAAAATTTTAATTGTTAGTAATGTTCAATCTAGATTTTGGTTCGATTTGGGTTCAACGCTTAAAACATATGGTCACCAATGAGGATGAAGTTCAACTTTTTCAATCATTTGCCCAAAACGTTGACTTTTGTCGCGGGGCCATTTTAAGCCGTATATGTCTAACATGCGAGGTTTAGGGACCATTGTTATCAGTTTTACGAATTCAACATTTAGAAATTTGCAGAGTAACTTCGATTTTTTTTTTTTAAATAAGTACTATCTTGAAAAAACGCGTGAACACTAAGGCAAAGAATTAGCGATAATCTTCTAAGGGAAGTAGACTATGTGATGGACGCTTGAAAGTATAATTTAAATGATTTACTGAATAATTTATCATTCACGCCTTATGTGCTAATGGACTTGAGAGAACTTAGAGCTAAGGAGACTAAGTTACGCATTTTGTTTGTAATGGGACCTCGACCCGGCCTAGTGGCCTAGTACCTATTTTCATGATTATTTGAAAGGCTTTAAACATAATAATACTGTATGAACTGAAAAAAATGACTTATGACTTTCGATATTCGTCTCTCCTTTTTGTGACATATAGAAAGATACCAAGAAACTTCAATTGCTGTTTATATTGGTAAGCAACGAACAAATGTTTAAACACTAAAACAAAGCTAAAATCCTTAAGGCAAAATGAAGCAGGGGAGTTTCTTACCAATCCTCTGTTTTGTCCTCTTAAGTTTTGGCGTTGCCTCTGGTTCAGCAGAAACTTGCATACAGAACCGAAAGTATTTCACACCCAACGGTACATACGATGCAAATCGTCGTCTCATCCTCTCTTCTCTTCCTTCCGATGCCGCTGCTCGAGATGGTTTCTACTATGGTTTCATTGGACAAGATCCGAATCGAGTCTATGCATTAGGTATGTGCATCCCAGGATCAACTCCAAGTGACTGTTCTGGCTGTATAAAGGGCGCATCAGACTCGTTAATACAGGATTGTGTTAACCAGACAGACGCGTATTATTGGGCACTTGATCCAACGCTGTGCCTTGTCCGCTACTCCAACATTTCTTTCTCAGGAACTGCAGCTTTTTGGGAAATTGAAACGAAATATTTGGTCTTGAACACTGCAACTATCGCCTCAAATCTAACAGAGTTCAAGACAATATGGGAAGGATTAACACTTCGTATGATTGCTGCAGCCTCTGCTGCAAGAAGCACACCATCGTCCAGTAATAACTATTACACAGCTAATGTTGCAGCCTTGACAAAATTCCAGAATATTTACGCATTGATGCAATGCACGCCGGATATTTCTCCCGGTGATTGCGACAACTGTCTGCGACAAGGCGTACGTGAGTACCAGTCTTGCTGTGGAAATAATACAGGAGGCTATGTTATGCGGCCAATCTGCTTTTTCCGGTGGCAACTTTTTACATTCTCTAAGGCTTTTGGTAATATTACGTTGGCTCCTCCTCCTTCTCCTCCTCTTTCTCCTCCTCCACTGCGACGTCCTGTAACTGCGTCACAACCATCTTCTGCAGGCGAAACGGCCAAGTCGACAGACAATAGTAAGTCCTTTATTACTTTGAGTACTGTCACTCTGTCCAAAGATTCAAAGGTTATATGGTTATTTATTTTTAATTCTTCGAGGTAGTGGAAATATGTCAATGAAAACTATTGTAGCAATTATTGTGGCTGTGGTAGTCATCGTCATTATTATCTTGGGCCTTCTTGCTCGCCGGTTTGCTCGGAAGGGAAAATCATATCAAGAAGTTGAACTTAATCAAAGTGAGTGTTGTTCATTTTTTTTTATTTTGCCTCTAAGAATTTAGCAAATATTATAGTCTATGGAACTAATTAAGACTATCTAATACGACTGTAGCTGGTATTACATCTGTACGCTCCCTGCAATACAAATTTAAGACGATTGAAGCTGCAACAAATAAATTTTCAGAGAGCAACAAACTTGGTCAAGGTGGATTTGGAGATGTTTTCAAGGTATCATTTCTTTAGCTACTTGGTTCATTATTTCTCTTGACAAAACTTGAAATTCCAGAGTCAAGGTAAACAGCTGGTCATATTGTCTCATTGATATTATTTGTAGGGTGTGTTGCCTGATGGAAAAGAAATTGCAGTGAAGAGGTT
>OVBW01001715.1:836-11284 GCA_900406355.1 Erysimum pusillum | reverse complement strand
TCCATTTGATGAAGGAGCTTTCATGATTACTGAACTTAACTCCTAAAAATTCTCTGAAGTATATACTAAATTAATAATCGAAATCTGAGCTTATACAAAGCTGAGCTCTTTGCGTGAGAGCTTCATCTTCAAGCTTAGACCCAAAAGCCCTCAACTCTCCCTCCACCAAGTGCTTTCTAGCTCCACTCTTCACAATCCAAGTTACCGCAGAAATCTGAAATGGAGACTCCAAGATCTCTGCTTTTTACATCCGACAGAAACTCCAATTCCTCGGAAGTTTGAAGTATCTCAAAGAGATCAAAAACCACGACTTTTCACACCCGGAGTCTCCGGAGAGACAATTAAAGCATAAGACCTTAAAAAAGATTCCCTTTTTGAACGAAGCTCTTCAACTCCGAGTCAGATAATTCAAAAGAAAACCCAAAAACCAAAACCAGAAGTTACTTGATTGAGCTGCTCTCTTTGCTTTCCTTTCTTGGCGCATCAAAGAGACAGATTTCTATAAAAAGAAATCTGGAAAAATAGATAAAAGAATCGAAAGAGAAAAACAAACTGAGGAAGAAGAAAAGAGAATCGAGGGCAGGAGATTAAGACAGAGAGCTAAAAACGGGAGAGAAAGAACATCAGAGTTGTCGGAAAGGGATGATCAGCGACCAGGACAACTACCAAAAGGTCTCTGCTAAAGCACAGGAATAGCTTTTTCTTCTTCCTCCTTTTTTCTCCTTTCTCATTTTTTGGGATATTTATTATTTCTATATTATTTTAATAATGCTATTGAAGCCGACATATTCACTACCAAACTGGCCACGATATATTTCTTATTATTATTCTTCTCTACAAACAAAAATGTTACTTGACAAAAAAAAAAAAAGTTAAAACTTTGATGAGTGTTGTCATTAAGGTTTATTATTGCTGTACAATATTTTATATAGGATACAATACTTCATTGAAAATCGCATAGAATTTTAGAAGATGTAAATTTATATAAAACATTTTCATATAAATTTTATTTATATTTGTGATATGATCAATTGGTTTTATACATTGTTTTTTCGAAAATATATTAAAGTACAAGATTTTTTAGTTGTAATATAATAATTAGGTTTTCAAATTTTACGTAATTTTTTCTTTGGTTTTCTAAGAGAAACGACTACTGAAATACAAGTCAAAATTTTCCTCTATAGTTTTTTAAAATTCGACCACCGATAAAATACCAAATGATCGATATATGATCTTAAACATATGTGAAAACTGAAAAATATAGAAGCATACAACAAGCATTGCAAAAAATAGTATCTAATGAAAAAAATAGAAGAGATAATAGTCACTTCTAACTAAATGATATATTCATTTTCTTAATAATAGCTCGAATGTAAACTATACATATGTCATTGTGTAAATTAGAAACTCTTTGGTTTAAGGCCAGATAACAAATTTTATCTACTAAACCAACTGTTAAACTTCCATATTGACCGTCGTAAAGTGTAAAAGCTTTTAACTGACAAAAGAAGGGAACGTCCTAGCTAGGGACTTTCTTTGTTAGTTTAGGTTTGGATTGGTTATAAAAATGATAGAAAATATATACTTATAAATGCACATGTATATATATACATAACCGTAGGTATGTGTATGGAATGAATGGATGTCAATTCAAATAAGTGGCAGCGAATAACGACATGATGTTCCCTTAGCAATAAATGCGTGAAGAGTGAAGACAGACGTTTGGAGATTGGATGAAGCTAAGAGTCAATCAAGACCTTATGCAGTTTGGGGTTTTCAGGCCTAAAAGAACTCCCAAGTATATTTTTCATTTTGTTCACAAATCTCCGATAACAAAAGTAATATAAGATTGAAATTTATCATGAACTCCGAGCTATGACTTCATGCATGTATTTTTAACTTGGAATGATAGCAGAGTCTAAGATTCAAGATCGTGTTCAGTGCCGTGGAGAGCAAGAGGAGTGTGGACATCATATGTATCCAAGATATATATGATGTCCGCGCACTAGTAGGAGCAAAATGGACAAAATTAACTCATGTAGTCAGTATTGTGGTGAAGAAATTTCCAGAATCACAACATATCTTAGCCGGTTCAATGAATTTAACAGTTGGTGTTATTGACATTACGAATCTGTAATCACAAAACGCACATTAGAGTTGGATGGATTATTACTTTATTAGAGATCAAAAAGGAAGTTTCATTACGGCTAGAGTGGAAACTAATTGAGTTTCCGCCTTTCCGGACTTGGGTTAAACAATAATGTGTTCCATTTTCCATGCAACTATTCAGTAAACCAACTTACCATCATGTAAATGTATTTTTGTTTTTATTAAGCTAATTTTAAAATGTTTATATAATTTTCATATATATTAATGATCATAGATGGTGCTTAACTGCTTATCGATCAGCTACATTTTTTCGTTTTCTTTATTTTACTTTCTCTCTTATTTTAATTTCTGGAAAAACGTACATTTCATCACCGGTTTGTATTCTAGAGCTGTATTATACTGCCACAGTTGAATACTAGAATGTTTAGGACGATTACAACTTTGATGAGTTTCTCGACTTGTCGTACCTTTTGTGGGTTTATATGTGTTCCTTTGTCGAATTATACTTCAATTGATTGATGAGTTTAATTTATTTTCATTGAAATAAAGATTTAAGAGAACAAAAATAGAGAAGGCCCTCTCACAGCAAATCCCACCTGACGTGGTCACACTCCCACCCCATTTCACATTGGCTCTAATTGCTGTTTGGTGACATGAGCTGGTTTTCGACATCGCTTTCGCCGTGGACCTGGATTAGTCAAATCTAGTAAAAGAAAATGCATTTTATCATTTCTTTTTAAGAAAATGAGTTATCTTGAATCTTCTATCATTACACCACACCATCAACAACGTACAACACAATTATAATCCATTCATTTCACTATATTCTATTTAGTGGGATACGTACACACTTAAAAAAAATTATTTGCAGTACCAATCTAACCTCAATCTATTGATTAGAATTTAATTTTAATTAAAAATGACATTATATTGAATTAAATTGGAACATTCTTGGTAGTTTTAGGTATCTGAGTTAATCACAAAAGGAGAGAACTAAGATCTTCGTCGTAATGAACGTACAAGCATCAATTGGAATGTTTTTAAGTACGTTGTACGTAATCGTTTTATAGATATCGATGAAAGGTAGTAAAAAGGTTTTTTGGCGCCGCTCCTTTTTCTCAGGCCTCTTATGCTTTTCTCATCTTATTATGATCCCAAATTCATCTGTAGCCTTGACGATTTGGTCATATCAATTATGGGCCTTCTTGCTGGGCTGCGAGATTGGTCAAATTCCCTTATTTTATGGTTATACGTAATCAGTCTTCTCGAAATCGAATTTCAGTTGCACATCAAGACAAAATCACATGACGTACGAGAGTTACAAGTCTATCTTTCAATCGAATCTCAACGGATATCCATAATACCATATAGTGACATAGGTGATAAAAAACCATATATTTAATATACCATTACCAGAACTACTAAAAAGGAAATAGTCCAATTTCAAAATCTCATTTCTATAAATATTAGAGATCTTATAATCTTGCAATAAAAACACACGAATTGAATAAGAACTAGTGAAGACACAAATGATCAAGACCCTTCATTTGAACGATCTAGTGCATTAACATCAACGATGTACGACGTGTGGTTTGCCACGTGTCTCATCTAGCTGGTTGATCATGTAAAGCGCGTTGCTCGTAACCCTCGCCACCTTACTCATCCACTGCTTCACCTCCGTTATGATATCGCCGTCGATCCCTTCAAACCCATCAAGACACGTGTCGTAATTAGTAAGCGCTGCGCTAGCCCACGTCTGAGCGTTGCTCATCTGCCACTCGAACTCTTTCGACGAACCGCCTGAGACACGGAGGTGCTTCAAAGCGTCGAGCGTTTGGCTCAGCTGATCCACCGAGTCTCCAATCATGTCCACGCAGTCCACCAGCGACCCTTTCTCCGGCTTCTTCTTCCCCACTGAGTCTCGCACCGCCACGAGTTTCCTCGCTGCGCTTTGCGCGTGGGAGATGCTGATTTTAACCGCGGCTTGAGCTAGCTCGTGGCTGTTGGTGATGGTTGGACCGGAGTAAGATGAAAGAGTACGGACGCATAGCGAAGGGTAGCTCGCGTGTTCGCAAGAGGAATGTACGATGTCTTTTGCGCCGTTCTTATGATGACCATGTCCAGTGGTGGCGGTTACAATGACGGCGGCGACAATGAGGGTGAGGAAGAGCCTCTGTGAAGGAGCCATATCTTCTCTCTCGGCTTAAACTAGAGTACTGGGAGACCAAATTAGGGTTATCACTGTAAATGAAAAGGAGAGAGTGGTGGGTCAGAATTTAAAGTCGTAGGTCCGTTTGTAAATTACTTAGTTACCCTCGGATATTTCTTTTATTNNNTCGTAGGTCCGTTTGTAAATTACTTAGTTACCCTCGGATATTTCTTTTATTACGTGAGTACGGACAAACTGTAGGGGTAAAAAGGTTAATGCAGTGCAGCACCTCTTGATTATGGGGAAATCTGTGAAATTAAATGCACCGCATATTACAGAACAGCGAATAGTGAGTCCAGGCCCAGCGGAAAAAAAAAAAGAGAAAAAACTGTCCAGTGCACATAAATTATTGGCAAAAAATGTAAATGATTTAATAATATATACAGCGATAAGCAAAGGAACAATATTTGTGGGAATTATTGGCGGACTGGTGACTGGTGACCCAATTACGTTCAAAGAGGTTTCAGAAGTTTGGGCCCACATTTGTTATGAATTGACAAAAGAGGTTTCTCAGTGACAAAATCTTTATCTGCCATTTCTTTTGCTCGACCCTTGTTATCATTTGAGGGTCAATTCTAAAAATTATTACATGCAGTTTAAAAATTAGTAGAACTTAATTAATTCAAATTCATATTCTGAAACTGAATTTGAAAACAAACAACATATTTGATTAATCAACTTTCAGTTGGTACTAAATCTAGTAACACCAAACTGTCTTTGTATAAATAATGATAATAACACGTACCAAACCAAACTATGCTGAAGTCTTTAATGATGCTTTCCTGGAAGGACCCACTTTATAGAAAATGTCCCCATCTTCGTATGTTATGTTTTTGGAGATCCAATTATACATCAGGTCTAACGTATGAAAGTACCTTTAATCATGGTCTTAGGCTCTTAGCAGTCTCTTTTGGTCCGTGCAAGACACTGTTAACAATAACGGATACCGATTTATTTCATGTTAAAGACTGTGTGACGATGGAAACATTCTAATAACTTCAATGACATCCAAGTCTATATCTAATATTGTTGCTCATGTTTCAAAATAACTATTGAAATCGTATTCCACAAGCATCCCAATGACTTCATGCACTTACATCAAAGTCTATATTTAGACATGTTCATATGTAATTGATTTTTAGTTTTTTACTTATATTTTCTTATATACAAATCTTCAAGGTGAAGGTGGTAAAGATATTACAGGCGTTTTCAGGTTTTAAAATATGCTTTATATTGTTTATTAGGATTTAAACAAATATGTTTCGTTTTCATTTTTACATTAAATTAATTTGCATTTTTTTTTGGTAAGGGAGGGGAGACAATGTCTCCCACAAATTATTAAAAAGAAATAAAAAACAAACTACAAACGAACTCGTCGCGGATACGCAGATCCTTGAACGTCTTCATCAAGAATTGAAACAACAATGCTTGGGCAATGATCAAATAAAACTATCCCTAGGGGTTGAGAGAAAGCATAGTTAGCTAAACCATCGGCGAGACGGTTCGCTTCTCTATACTCATGCGAAATTCGAACTATCCAGTTCTTTGAAAGGAAGCCATAGCACTTGCGCACTAGGAATGACAAGGGGTGAGAATCACTTATCCATGTCTTGAGGAAGTCCACCACCAACTCTGAGTCCACTACGAGCTCCAACCTAGGAATCCTCCTTTCCCAAGCTATACACAATCCATAGTAGACTCCCCAAAGCTCCGCGAGAGGCGCAGAGCACCATCCAATGTTGAACGCGAAGCCTCGTAACCATTTACCTTCTGCATCCCGCAAAACACCACCAGCTGTAGCTAAACCCGGATTGCCTCTAGATGCACCATCCGTATTCAATTTTACCCAACCGGGCTGTGGCGGAACCCAACTAATCTGTCTGATTTCCCGAGCCACTGAAACTGAGTTTCCATTCGCCTTAGACTGGGCTTGAAAAACCTCTCGCGAGACATCTTTAAGAAAGCGCACGCGATCTCGACACCTCCTAGTATCCCCAAATATGTCACCACACCGCCATTTCCACGCCCACCACACCACAATACCAAAAACAGTAGCCCACGGAGTCCCATTGCCATCCCCAACATCCCTCAGATTTGTGTAAATCCATTCAAGCAGAGTAAGTGTGAAGAAAACCGTCCTTTTACTCGGCAAAACAAGGCGGTTCCATACTCCGGAAATCGCGGGACAGTCCCGTAAAACATGCATAATAGTTTCTTCACCTCCCTTGCAAATTTGACAAACACCCGAGTCACTTAAGTGTCGGCGTTGACGTTCTACATTAGTCATGATAGTTCGATTTGCCACTAACCACAAAAAGACCCGTACCCTCTCTGGCACCATAGCCTTCCAAATCCTTCCGAACAGAAGATCCATATTTGGTTTTGGTGTTCGTTCCCGTGTTAACTCGCGATATGCAGATGCAACTGAAAAATTCCCATCCGGACTCGGACCCCAAGTAAGTCTATCCTTCGCACCTGTTTCAAGGTCCACCAGCATTGCCCGTAGGTTGAGACTGATAAAGCTTGGCAGAAATGGCTCAATACGGGTAAAATCCCAGCCCACATCCGCAATCCATAGTTCCTGTATACGTAAATTCACCATGTGATCAGGAACCTCACATGATGAAATAGCTTCAAGAGAGACATCACACAGCCACTTATCTTTCCAGAATTTAATTCTGCTCCCATCTCCAAGAATCCATCTCAATCCCGGTATCACCACCTCTCTCAACCCCACACCAATACTTCTCCAAGTGGAGGACCAGGTACCTTTGGCAACAAACCATGATGCTTCGCCCACCTTATACTTACTTCGCAAGACACGAGCCCATAGGCTGGTCACATCATGAAGAATTCTCCAACCAATCTTTGCGATCAATGCTTTATTCATGGGCTCTGCAGGACGAATTCCTAACCCTCCTTCCCCTTTTGGTTGGCAGATACGGTCCCAACCCACTAGATGCTGTTTTCTCATAGATGGAGTGCTGTTCCATATAAAGTTTCTGGAAATCTTGTCCAAGGCATTCAGAGTTGACTTGGGAAGGAAAATCGTACTCATAGAATGCACAGGAAGCGACGAGAGGACCGATTTTGTGAGGGTAATTCTGCCAGCAAGACTCAAAACTCTCCCTTTCCAGCCAGCTAATCGAGAACTCGCTCTCTCCAGTAATTCTTTAAAGGTATCCTTATTTATCCTTTTTTGCAAGATTGGCATTCCTAGGTATTTACCAAGATCCCGAGTTGCTTGGATACCACTCTCCGTACTAATCCTGTTCCGTAAGTCGCGGTTGACATTCTCAGAGAAAAAGATCTTTGATTTCTCTAAACTCACCTTCTGGCCGGAAGCCACGCAAAACTTTTCCAATACACGCCTAATCACTTTAATTTGTGCTACTGATGCCTCCGCGAACAAGATAAGGTCGTCAGCAAAACAAATATGTGACAAAGCAGGGCCACCCCTTGACAGGACTATTGGTTTCCAATCCTTCATTCCCACTGACCTGTCAATCTGATGACATAAGCGCTCCAAGCAAAGGACAAATAGATATGGCGAAAAAAAATTAATTTGCATTCGTAACAAAAAAAAAAATTGATAATTTGTTTTAAAAAAATTATTTTAAAGAAAAATCCGAAAAGACTGGTTAAAGAAAGATGACCCTATAGGTTAATAGGTATGTTCGAGCCAGACCAAAAGCTTAAAAGCCGGGTCGAATCAGACCAGGCTAAACAATATGTAGATTTTCGGGTTTCAGCTGGGAGAACAACGACCAATACATTTGAATGGGCCTAAAATGTAAATTGTCTGTAGTCAATTTTGACTGGGCCTAACAAGCAAACATACTTGGTGTGTCAAAAATTCAAAATATATGACCCTTCTTATAACGAATCACTGCAGTCAAAACTTAAAACTGCAGTTAAAATGTTACAAAAGTTCGACTAAAATGATGCTCGTAATCTACAATCGATATTGATTTGGTTCTTGTTCAAGCGTTCCTTCCTGGTCATGTCTGAAAAATTATTTACAAATTACAACTTAATCAACCAAAAGTACACTTTGAACCAAAAACTTTTAATGATCAAAGTTTCCAAAACAGGTATATACTTGGGATTCTCTAATTTAGACACCTGCCGCCGTTACTGGTTCTGTTGTCATCCCATAACTTTACGATATTTCCGTTGATCACCGTTAGATCCACGTAACGGTACCAACCGTCATCACCATTTCTCATCCTCACCGCTCTTTCCCATCTCTCCCACCAATCACCGCCACAACTACCCAAACCTCCTCCGTAGTTAATGGCCGTTAACTCTCCGTCAATACACCTCCCACCGTCAATGTCAACGTCTACCTCGTAGTACATCGTCAGCTTCCCCTTCGTCACCCCGTCATCGCACATTAACGGCTCCGTTTTCGTAACCGTTTCCTTCACTCTAGTCGCCGTTTCTTTAACCGGCCTGGTTACTGATTGCGGTTGGGGATGACCGGATTCGTGTTCAGATTTTGAGCCGGTTAATTCCTCTAACAAGACATGGCCGTCTCCGATGCTGGTGACTCTGATTCTCCAGAAGCTGACGGCGGCCGTCACGACAGCAATCCATGTCCAGACGTTGTTGACGACGGCGAAAACACCGACGTTAGCGTATTCAAAAGCCAAAGCCTCTAATGGAGATTCCAAGGTCGTCATCTCTCTTGATTATTAATTTTTGGCGTTTTGAATTCTGACGAGATCGATAAGCAAAAATATGTGTATGGTTCAGTGGATTATATAAACAAGGGGGAGGAGAGAGACAAGGAGTGATGAAATCTGGACCGTTGGATGAAGAGCAAGTTGAGTGAGGAAAGCTAAGACGTTGGATTTGATCAAGTGGAAGTATGAATATTTCGTAGATGCTGAGAATCGAGAGCGAAAGATGCCTTTTGTCTTGAAGGAAGATGCGCATAGCCCAATGGTTATTCTCTTCTCACCGATTGGCCCTCCAAAATTTAATAATAGTGTAACAAACTACTAATAGACTTCTATTACGACTCTTTTTTGTGTGTGCTTACGGTTGTGTGCATGACCAATACAACAAATACTAGGTGGAGGATGTTCCGTGTTCGTCCATCACTAAATTTAGATAATTCTGTTATAAATTTATTATATTGAATTTATTTAAATAATCAAAAATTTGGGTGAAATGATTGGTTGACAGTCGCTTATTAATGTACGTGGGTTTTGTTGGTTTTTTCTTATAAGAAATTCTTATAGAATACAATGACCAAATTACACTCCCTTCACTTAACACACTTACAAAGAACCATCACTCTTCTTAATGTCTGAATATGTGAATCATACCATCATTTATAAATTATTCGTCCGCATATGTAACGATTCGAGTTTTAGAATGTTATGAAGAAAGTATTAAATGGTATGTAATATGTATAGATGAAAATAGATTTAGTCCATGGACCAAAACACATGTACAACCAAAACAATATCAATTTTAAAATAGAACAAACAGTATAATTTTTAAAAATACATTGACTTACTATTATCAATACTAAATTAAACTAGTTATATTTTTATTAAAAATATACATATACTCTTAGGAAAAACCACAATAATAAATCACCTACAGCTGACTGACAAAAAGAAAGAAGAAAAAAGAAAAAAAAGAAAAACACTTACAGCCCATCAGACTGTTTCTTCTAGCACACGAAAACCAACAGGGTGATCCTCATCCCTGATGGTCTTATAGGTTTTAACGGCCCATTTCGACAGAGTTTAGAATACCTAATTAAATAAATAAAGAACCACTAACACTGGACATGTGAGAAGATTTGTAAAATCCTTTAATAATCCACGGCAAGATCTATAACCACATCCATAATCATCGTATACACTAGCACAATCCATAATTATATCATCTTATTATAAGGCTTTTTTAACATAACTCATCTTATATAAAGCTAATCATCTTATTACGATATATCCTATATATAAAAAAGATATGATCACCTTACTGTAGTTAAGTATTACATAATTCACGATAAAGTAAGAAGAGTAACGGGGTCATATTATATAAATAAAGTAACTTCACGGCATAGAGAAGAACGTGAGAAAATAAAACAGAAGAACCTGAAAAGGCG
>OVBW01001711.1:0-13999 GCA_900406355.1 Erysimum pusillum | reverse complement strand
AGAAGATTGCTTCTTCATTTCCACCACTTGGTCCATTAACTGACCCAAAGATTGTTCAGCATCATGTAACTTCCCTTCCAAATCCAAGAAAGCTTCTCCATCATGTTGAAACGGAGATATCATGACACGCGCACTTTGAATCTCGTTCTGGAGAAAACCAAGAAGCGATTCAAGTTCCTTCACCTCTGAATTGAGAATTGAAGACAAGAGATCAAACTCCAATGCCTTCTCAGCAGAATCATCACCATTACTCGAAGGCTCTTCTTCTTCTTTCTCAGCAACAAAAGACTCAAAATCATTTTCCCTCGTGCCGAGTTGCATAGTAAGCAGACTTAGATTGACCAATTTCTCAGAGACAAAAGCAAAATCCAACTCAACTTTTGTCAGAACTTGGCCTGCAGTTGAAAGTTGTGGATTCATAACTTGCCCACTAAAAGAGATATCTTCAAAAAAGCTTTCCTTTGTTGAACTAGGCTCTGGTACGAGGCTGTCGTTGTCATCGACAGAGACAGTTCTGTGATGTTCCGTCTCTGTTTCCATCTTTCAATTTAACTGCGAGATTTAATAAAGATCGGAAATTAAGAAGCAATGATCATGATTTCCGCTAAATCAGATTGAATTTTGTCGATTCCTGAAAAGACTTAGGTATAAAGTCTCAACAACAGATTTGTTAATCTATTTAAGTTTAATTTCCGATCGAATTATTTGAGATCGACGCAAAACGAATGAAGAAGAGACAACTTACATTAAGAAATGAAACGACACGATCCAGATCAAAGAAGCGATATGATTCGAGAGAGAGCGAGCGAACGAGCGCGAGAGAGAGAGAGAGATCGAGAAGAAGAAGAACAAGTCTGGTTTGTAATTAAACGAATATTTGACAGTAACTCTTTACTAATTTTTTTTAAAAGCTTTTCATTAATTTCAAGTGTCGAAAAAACACAATTCTATAATTTTCATTTGTTGTTTCCAGATTAGGACATGTTATAACTGCGACACCAAATAGAAACTACCTGTGTGTTGTTATTAGGGATGTGACAAGTCTCAAGTGACAACAACAAAATTCAGATATGAACATTTGGAAAACAAATGTTCGGACGTTATGAAAATTTTCCTATAAAATTAAATTTAATGAAGAACCTTTTTTTTTTTATTATTCAGTAAAATTTCACCTCTACATTTACAACATATTTACATAGAAGATTCATTTAAGATAAAATGGGTTCTTTGAATTCTCAATATTATATATATAAAGTTAACTTTTTCTCTCTTCTCCTTAAGCCACCTCATCATCCTAATCATCATCCACATCATTTGATAATTTAATTTTTACA
This sequence comes from Erysimum pusillum, assembly GCA_900406355.1. NCBI lineage: Eukaryota > Viridiplantae > Streptophyta > Magnoliopsida > Brassicales > Brassicaceae > Erysimum > Erysimum pusillum. The sequence continues at coordinate 12,665 of OVBW01001711.1, read as the reverse complement.
ATTTATTAATACTATTTTATCATTAAATTTTAATATTTATTATATGTAAACAAGTTTCTCTAAAAGAAATACGAAAAGTCTTTTCTTATATCAATACATATAAAGTTGGCTTTTCTCTCTTCTCCTTAAGTCACCTCATCATCCTAATCATTTAATTATTCAATTCGAATTTTTTTTATATATTTATCCTTTCATTTTAAAATTTATACATATGTAAACAAGTTTTTGAAAAAAAATATGAAAGGTCTTTTCTTATATTTTATATTATAAAACTAAAAACATAATTGATATAAAAAATAATAAATTTACTAATTTTGGATTATACTAACTAATTTATAAATAAGAATTTATATTTTTAAAGTGAATTTTTTATTATGAATATACATATATATATATATATATATATTTATTTAAATAATGTGCATTAAAATGTAAATGGACTAACACAATGTAAACTTAAATTATGACGAGTTATCACGGGAATAAAACAAAAATAAGTAATTTTAAGAATATAAAATCTATCGAAATTATGTCTTATAAAATTTTTAAACATAAATGAGATAGATTGAGACAAAACATGAATTCTCATTTAAAAAATCCGTATGAAAAATCAACAATAAAACAATATTTTTTTACCAATAAACAAAAAATAGACAATATGTAAAGAGATGATGTAATTAATAAAAACTATATTAAATAAACAATAAAACTTCCGCGCGTAGCGCGGGTAAATGACTAGTATAATTTAATAATGACCACGACATTATATGCAATTTAAAACAAAGAAAATTCAATGGTCATGTAATTCAAATCCATATATATATATGAGATAAGATTTATATAAACTATAAGGAAAAAAACAGAAGAAAAGCCATATGAAAGTGGTGGAGAGATGAGAGGTGTAGTACCAAACTACCATCATTTTTACATCTTCTTCGTTGTCTTAATTCTTCTTCGTTCTGTATTTTCTAGCTACGTCCATACTTTAACGCCTACAGAATCCCTGACAATCTCAAGCAACCAAACCATTGTATCTCCCGGTGAAGTCTTCGAGCTCGGTTTCTTCAAACCCGCTGCAACTTCTCCAGAAGGCGATCGTTGGTATCTTGGGATTTGGTACAAGAAAAACCTTGAGAGAATCTACGTATGGGTTGCCAACAGAGATAATCCTCTCTTCAATTCCACTGGAACTCTCAAGATTTCCGATACTAATCTCGTCCTCCTCGATCAATATGATTCCCTTGTATGGTCGACGAATCTAACCGGAGTTTTGCGATCTCCGGTGGTGGCAGAGCTTCTTTCTAACGGCAACTTCGTGCTTAAAGACTCGAAAACCAACGACCAAAATGGAATTTTGTGGCAGAGCTTCGATTACCCGACCGATACTTTACTTCCACAGATGAAACTGGGTTGGGATGTAAAAAAAGGGCGCAACAAATTCCTTAGATCTTGGAAAAGCCAATATGATCCGGCAAGCGGGGATTTCTCATACAAACTTGAAACTCGAGGATTCCCTGAATTTTTTCTACTATGGAGGAACTCACGAGTGTTCCGGAGCGGTCCGTGGGATGGACTCCGGTTTAGTGGCATACCGGAGATGCAACAATGGGAATACATGGTTTCCAACTTTACGGAGAACGGAGAAGAGGTTGCTTACACTTTTCAAATCACCAACAACAACATCTACTCGAGATATACAATGAGTTCCACAGGTTCTTTAAAGCGATTCAGGTGGATTTCGACGTCAGAGCAGTGGAACCAATTATGGTTCACACCAAATGATCAATGTGATGCTTATAAGAGGTGTGGGCCTTATTGTTACTGTGATATGAACACGTCACCGGTGTGTAACTGTATTAGAGGGTTTAAGCCAAGTAATCTGCATGAGTGGGAATTGAGAAATGGGTCAATTGGGTGTGTTAGGAAGACACGGCTGAACTGCCGTGGAGATGGGTTTGTGTGGCTGACGAAGATGAAGTTGCCAGATACTACGGCGGCAATTGTAGATAGGAAAATTGGTCTAAGAGAATGCAAGAAGAGGTGTCTTAATGATTGTAATTGTACAGCATATGCGAATGCAGATATTCGGAATGGTGGGTTGGGTTGTGTGATTTGGACTGGAGAGCTCTTGGATATCCGAAACTACGCCAGCGGCGGTCAAGATCTATATGTTAGGTTGGCTGATGCTGATATCGGTTAGCTCCCTCCCTTATAGTTAAACACATCCATAACAAAAAAAGATTCATATCCAAAATGCCTGAATCTATGTATATCGTTTAGTGAGTACTCGATATATAAAAATAGTAATATAAATATCTAAAAACTAACATATATATTATAGACATAAGATAAAATAATTTATATATATTAAGATTAACTCTAAGATATTTTAATTTTCTTAAATAGATCAAATAAAAGTTTGGATCGTATCAAATCCTAGAATGGATCTCAATCCTTTATATTTTTCCGGGCCTTCTTTATTTTTAACGATTTATAATTTGTAAAGGTTGAATATCTAGAATATATATACTATTCTGTTATTAACATTGGATTAAAATACATTCACCACAGACACACACACACACACACACACACACACACACACACACACACACACACACACACACACATATATATAAGTTATAGAATAGCATTTTGCACTTTGGAAAATTTGCAACACATCAAACCACGTCGGGAAATAAGATCAGGATAAAGAAAAAGGAACACCAAGCACCCATGTAATCAACATGAGAACCCACGATTTTGATACTGTTTGCCTTACCTTTTTTTCAGTTGATGAAAGAAACACAAGTCGAAAAATCATCGGTTTAATTGTTGGAGTTAGCGTTTTGCTTTTCCTGAGTTCCATCATGTTCTGCGTTTGGAAAAGGAAACAGAAGCTACGAAGAGCAACTGAAGCACCTATTGGTAATTTAATAATAACCCCCNTTTTTTTTTTTTTTTTTTTTTTTTATATATCTTGATTGTTTTCGTATCTGGATGGAATTAGTGTATCGAGATAGAAACCAAGATTTACTAATGAATCGGCTGGAAATATCAAGTGGGAGACACCTGTCTGAAGAGAACCAAACGGAGGATTTGGAACTTCCATTGGTGGAATTTGAAGCTATTGTCATGGCTACAGAAAATTTCTCCGATTCCAACAAACTAGGAGAAGGCGGCTTTGGTGTTGTTTACAAGGTAGAATTTAAAATACTATCACTAGTCTAGATTAGATTTCATATTACTTTATGATATATGTCGTTGCAGGGAAGGTTACTTGATGGACAAGAGATTGCAGTGAAAAGGCTATCGACGACATCAATTCAAGGGACCTGTGAGTTCAGGAACGAGGTGAAACTGATCTCGAAACTCCAGCACATCAACCTTGTCCGACTTTTTGGTTGTTGCATCGACCCAAACGAGAAGATGTTGATCTATGAGTATTTGGAGAATCTAAGCCTCGATTCTCATCTCTTTAGTTAGTGCCTCAACTTCTTGCTGATCCGTTCTAACAATTGAATTCCTTTGGAAACAAGTTAACGTGACTCAGCTATGATCAATTTTTGCAGACAAAACCCGGAGCTGTAAGCTAAATTGGCAAATGAGATTTGATATTACTAAGGGTATTGCTCGAGGCCTTCTATATCTTCACCAAGATTCACGGTTCAGGATCATTCACAGAGATTTGAAAGCGAGTAACGTCTTACTTGATAAAGACATGACTCCGAAAATCTCGGATTTCGGAATGGCCAGGATTTTTGGACGGGACGAGACGGAAGCTAACACGAGGAAGGTGGTCGGAACTTAGTAAGTAATAAGAAACAACATCATCATCATCATTTCTAAAACTACATCGATTTTTTTTTTTTGGTAAGGTCTAAAACTACATCGATTTGTTGTCTTTTAACAAAAAATAACTTTGAGTTTGATCTTTCGTTGCACAGCGGTTACATGTCTCCAGAATATGCTATGGATGGGATATTCTCGATAAAGTCGGATGTTTTCAGCTTTGGGGTCTTAGTTCTTGAGATTGTCAGTGGCAAAAAGAACAGGGGATTCTACAACTCAGACCAAGACAATAACCTTCTCGGCTACGTAAGCTTAAACTAATCAAATCCTTCTTCTTTTCTTGAGATTGATAACACTTGAAATAAACTTTGACTTTTATGAGTAGGCGTGGAGAAACTGGAAGGAAGGAAATGGCCTTGAAATCCTAGATCCACTCATCGTAGATTCATCATCATCCTGTCCGGTAGCTTTTCAACCACGTGAAGTCCTAAGATGCATACAAATTGGACTCTTGTGTGTTCAAGAACTTGCCGAGGATAGACCAACGATGTCTTCTGTAGTGGTGATGCTCGGGAGTGAAGCAGAAACGATTCCTCAGCCTAAACAACCCGGTTATTGTGTCGCGCGAAGTCCTTTTAAGATTGATTCGTCGACAAGTGAACAGCGCGAGAAATCCTGTACGGTGAACCAAGTCACCATCTCGGCCATCGACCCTCGGTAGTTGGAGAGTCATGAGCCACTTCTTACTATCAAAGAATATTATAATTACATAGAGTGGTAAAGAATTACATGTGAAACAAATAATTGATATAGCTAAATAATACTAGTATAAGATCTGAGTTTTCTTGATGTACATAAATACATAATCAATGATTCTAAAATCATGGTAACTAGTCCATTCGTTTTGAGATTAAACAAGTAAAAATGATCCTTGCAACAACAAGAGCTAGTCCTATGGAGAATATGAGAGATATGTACGTAGATCCAAGGATTAGTGAAGTTTGTAAGATTCGAGACACTTTCATCATAAATGTATATCATATAGAATTGAAGGCGGAAAAAAATCTATTAATTGAATGAATTACTATATATATAAGAAGAATACATAAGACTGATAAGGGATTTACAAATGAATAATCTAGGATTTCCATATATACTTCGATGGAGAAACTTAAGTTACTCCGATCTTGTTAAATTGCTCAAAAAATGTGGTCGAGGCAACAGTTTTGTGAGAGCATCATCAAGTTGATCTTTTGTCGAGACATTAGCAACTCGTAGAGCATCAGAGCGGACGTTATTACAGATGAAGTGGTAGTTAAAGGCAAGGTGTTTCATACGGTAAAGTTCTCTCTTATTTTTCGTATCAGACATGTTATTTTATAATTTTATAATTTTAATTTTTTAATTTTTAATTAAAAATAATTAAAACAAAATGTTTTTAGATATCCCATTTTTTATTAAAGCAGGATCAATACCGAAGTATCCAAATATTTATATTTTATATGAAACTAATTTAACTAATTTAACAAACTTAATTTTATACATTGAAAATTTAAAAACATCTTACAATAATGTATTACTCATACATTAAAACATTAAAAGTTATAATGCACATCTATAATTTCTAATAGCCGTCTCATTGGCTTTAAATAGCTAATCTATATATTGATTGACCAAAAAAAAAAAAAAATCTATAATTTCTAATAGCGTATTATTTAGTTTCAGTTATTTTTTTAATTTTGTAATTTTATTTTTTTTTATCAAAAAATTTTAAAATAAATATTTTTGAATATATTTTTGGTCAATGTTGGTTTCTGTTGGATTCCGATGAACGGCATACCGCAATACGATGGTTATGATATTGATACATCATATCTTATCTATTAGTTGGTAACTTGGTATATATGATCATACAATATATATAATTAATATTTTACCAAAAATATATATAATTAATATAATTGCAATACATTAAACTTGAGGTCGGTGACCATACCGTAATCTATATTTGGTGTACCTAGCTATCATCATGAATGAGATTAAATATTATTTTAATTTTATTTATCAAACAAATAGTAAGAATATTATTTTATGGTTATAGACTTATAGCTGATAATATTCAACTAGGAATTTAGTTTGAAATTTTTGGGTTAATACCTATCTATAGGGGTGTTAAACTGGGTTAAATTTTATGGGTCGACACAATTCGACTTATATCCATCAATCCAAATGGTTTGAATATTTGAGTCATAATGAGTTAAATGAGTTGATGGGTTAAATGAGTTGATGAGTTGATGGGTTAATGAGTTAATGGTTTAAATGAGTTGTGTCCACATGGATTAATGATATATAATGAGTTAACCATTAAACCCATCAATTTATTTATTATCAACACAATATCATCATCATACCATAATTATCATATTATCATCATTAATTCATAAATTTTCTCGCCAAAACGTAAATTAGCAAATTTCCCCGCAAAAAGTGTGAGTTCGTCAATTTTTCGTCAAAAAACATAAGTTCGCAAATTTTCTGAAATAAAGTGAACCAACAAATTTTCCGCCAAAAAAAACGTGAACCTGCCAATTTTCCGCCAAAAACAAAAATCCGCAAATTTCCCGCCAAAAACAGAAATCCACAAATTTCTCTCCAAAAACGTGAACTCCCAAATTTTTCGCAAAAAACGGAAATCCGCAAATTTTCGTTAAAAATATGAATCCCCAAATTTCTCGCCAAAAACATAAACCCGTAAATTTTTCGCTAAAAATGTGATCCGCAAATTTCTCGCCAAAAATATGAATCCGTAGATTTAATGCCAAAAATGTGAATTCGCAAAATTTTCGCCAAAAACATGAGTTAGAAAATTTCACGTTAAAATAATGATGATAATAATGATAATGAGAATACTATTAATTAATTATTATTTTTTAGATTTTAAATTTAATTATTAATTGTTTTATAATTTAATTATGGAGTTAGTGAGTCAACTCATTTATTCTACCAAAAAAAATAAGTCAACTCATTTAACCACTTAACCCATCAAATTAATTGAGTTGATTGGTTAACCCAACTTATTTGCTAAATAAGTTGAGTTAACTCATAACTCATTTAACTTTCAACTTATTGGATAATGAGTTGAGTTGGGTTAACTTTCTACCTTGTGTGTATAGTTCGTAGATTGGAGGATCGCCTTACTAAATATTTGTGATAATGTAATTATGCATCTTGTTCTGTATGGTGCAGGTAAATATAAAATGTGATCGTGAAATCATGCGAAGAGAAGAATGATCTTGAGCGTTGATTAGTTTTAATGGTGTTTTGATTTTTGGTGTTGGGAACCGTCCTTAGATTATTATTAGGTTACTGTTTAGAATATGGATTTGATGAATGATAATATCGTTATTACTTTAGTTGAAATGTGCATTTATTTACATGTTGATTGATATGTGTTTAATTGGAGAATTGGTTAGACCTTCCGCAATGGTGCAACTCATGGCCAGTTGTAACTAATAAAATATTAAAAAGTAATGGAACAGTATAAAAACCAGGAGAGAGGGGTTGTAAGTTTACAACCGGTTGCAAGGGATTATTTTAATCTCTATCTCTCTCTCTCTTTCTTTCTCTCTCTCTTTTCTCTTTCTCATTAAATTTTAATAATAAAAAAATATTTTACACCACTCCACCTATTTTACCATTGCGGATGCTCTTAGTAGGTATAAAACTACTAATTGATTTAATTAAAAAGAACATGTGCGGTCATTTCAATATCACATCAATTTACTTTTTTTAAGATATGAATCATATGTATGAAAAGAGAATAACTCTCTCCAAGACCATAAGAGTGACACATCAGCATTTTGAAGAAATCTGTAGCTGACTCATCATTTAAAACAGTTAACCAATTAAATTATAGAGATTAATACATCTCAGATTTCTCAGCTAATAATAACTCTTATATGTGTTATGCCATCTTGTCTCTCTTCTCACCTAACATGGGCATTTGATATTTGGATCGGGTTCGAGTCGGGTTTCTTGGGTTTTGGGTAGTTTGAGACTAGAGATAAATGACCCATTCGACTATTTTAAAACTTTGGAGCAGGTTCGATTTGGTATTTTTCGGGTTCGGGTCAGTTCCGAATATCCAAAATATCGAAAATAAAAATAAAAAAATAATTAAATTTAAAATATTTTGGTTTTGGGTATGTTAATAATATTTTGTCAAATCATCCGATTTTGTTCTAATATACGTTTAATTTGAAAATTTAAAGAACCCTAAAAATTTCAATTATTCAAATCAATTGCAGAGACGGATTTATAGATAAAACGAAAAGTACATGTTGATTTATATAAAAAAATTTAGTTTAGGTAGTTTTATGAAAAACCGAAAAGTTTAGGTAGAAAAACAAAAAGTTTAAGTAAAAAAACTGAGAAAGCGATAAGTACGGATAAATTTATAAAGGCAACTCATTCAATTTTGCCATGTTTATATTATTAACATATTTAACTAGCATTATAATAAAAAAATCCATAATTTTGTAACAAAATATGAACACAGCCGAAGTTTTTCTACGAAGATTTTTTCTAAAATAAACTATAGACCCGTTATTATAGTTGACTGAGTACCACCACACTTAACTTTCTCCCTAACTTATTGGAAACATCTATTTTTATCATATGTTGGATATATTTATTATGAGGGGTGTCAAAGATAAAGAGTATCTTATTACGAAAGTAAAGCAATCAATATATTTCTGCAAGTGAAAGAGAAAATCTTTATCATTGTTTTCTTGATTCATGAGGACTGCTACTTCGTTCATCGTTTTTTATGTTTTCATATCTCTTGTTTTGAGTAATGCTCAAGGTAACATATCATCAACCTTTAAATTTTTACTGGTATTTCAAATTACTACTAAGCATAACCAGTTTTTTTTTGTTACTGTAAAATAAAAGACGTGACAACTCAGAAGAACAAGTGCATGCGTACGGAAATGTTCCCGACCGGATCATGCGGCAACAATGGAGAGGAGACGTGCAAAAAAGACTTTAAAAATATTTATCGAATGCCTATTCAGTGCAAATGTTTTGATAAATATGATTTTGCACGTTTATGCGACTGTAGATTTTGCTAAGTTTGGCTATAGCTCTAATAATTAAGAGAGAAACTATAAGAGGTTCTGGTGTTGATTTTTCTTTAATTTTCTTGAAATCAATAAAATGGGATGTTTAATATAATTTTTATAAATTAATGATTGAATAACAAGAGACCGTGAATTATTTTATATACATTTTAAGTTCAGTAATATAGGATTTGAAAATGTTTTTAAAAGTCTTTATTTGAATAACAAATGATTTTTAAAAAAACTCCAAAATCCCCTAAAATGTTAAGTTCAATACACCCCTTATATTTACGTATAAAAAAGTCACAAACGATATGTGTACAATATTACAAACTATATATCAAACACATAAAATGGTGTACGTATACGTCTACACAATTATGGTTTGTGTTATGAGCTTTGGGGAGTCTATTACGGGTTGTGTCTAGCTTGGGACAGAAAATTTTCCAAATTAGAACTTGTTGTGGATTCGCAGTTGGTGGTTGGTTTTTTACAGAAAGGGATCAGCGCGTCTCATCCCTTATCTACCCTAGTACACATGTAATATGGCTTTCTTTCGAAGGACTGGATAGTCCACATTTCTCACGGGTATAGGNNNCTTGCGGATGGGTTAGCGAACTATGCATTTTCTCAACCCCTTGGGGTCACTTTATTTGATTCTTGTCCTAGTGTAGTTTTATCTTTTTTTGTTGACGACTCGCGGGGGGGTTTCTTGTCCTCGACGAGTTTGGATGTAGTTGTTGTTGAATTTTATTAATAAATTGGACCCTCCCGCCTACCAAAAAAAAAAAATTATGGTTTGTGTTATCTACATAACTTCCACAGAAATGTAATATTAATTATTTAATTGTACTTTTTATCCAAAAAAGCAAGTTATTTAATTGTACTGTATCTCTTTTACATGTAAAAAACATGTATAGCACACACCTTTTATGTGTATTTAACTGTCTTCACAATATTTATGTGTTTATTGTCGTCACAACTTTTGCGTGTTTGTTTATACTTTACACGTTCTTTTTCACCCTTGCATATTTTTATCTCTATATAAACAACATCTATAGCCAACTTAGTGATAAAAGGTTCCGCTGTAGCTCACTTCTTGTTTATAAAAAGACAAAAACATATAACTTCTTTGATGGAAAGTTATTTTTTTCTTACTGAATTGAACTTGTTCTGTTAGATATATTTTTCTTAGTATGAGGTGAAACGCCTTGTCCTAAGAACAATCTCAGTGAACAAAGTTAAATTTAAATTACAAATATTCATACTAGATGATTTTTTTCATGTAATGTTTTATATGGTAATACTATTTTGTACGATTAGTAATAAGCAGTCGTTTTAGGTTTTGCGAGCAACCGATCAAAACCAAAAGGAAGTTGATATATTACCTTTTTTCAAAGTAAATATATCTGCTTTCTTTTAGCTTTGATTAGCTACTCTTAAAATTTGAAAACACTGATTAGTACTAATTGTGATAAATAGTGTTACGAGTTGAGTCAAATATTTTCTGGTAATTCCAAAATTGTCTATCACTATATAGAAACCGCTGACGAAACCGTTAGCATTGAGGTGAGATTAATTTCTAATTTTGTATGATTTTAGCCAACAATCTATTTGAAATATTCAAACCTTTTCCGTAAGGAAAAAAATTGTAGCATCTATTAAATTCTTCTCCGTTCCTGTTAAACGTTTCGTAACTAAAGCATGCACCGACTACCGATATGAATATGAAATCACTAATAGCTAGGGAATGGAGAGTAATAACTCGGATCTATCTAATATTATTTGAAGTGTGATTTACTTTTCTGAAATTGTTCACGGTAAGGTTACACCTTATCCCTTAACTAGTTATGTCTGTGATGCTGGTTTCTCACCCACATATCAAGCCTTTCTAGCAGCTTTTACTACAAGGATTGAACCAACCACTTTTGCTGAGGTCGTTAAGCATAAGGTGTTGCGTGGTGCTATGTCTAATAAAGTTTATGCTCTCGAAATTAACAAGACTTGGGACATCGAAACTCTTCCTCCCAGCAAGGTTGTTATTGGATGTAAGTGGGTTTTTTAACTAAAATATAATGTCATGGTTCAATTGAAAGACATAAAGCTCATCTTGTTGCGTATTAGTCCCTCGTCGAGTGGAAGGAGAAGACTTTGATGAGACGCTTGCTCCCCTTGTTAAAATGAATATACGGTTCGAACTCTTCTCCGTCTTGTTGCTAAAGAAATAGGAAGTACACCAAATGGATGTGCATAATGTCGTCTTTCATGGTGATCTAAAAGAAGAAGTTTATATAAATTTCTCATCGGGTTTCAAAATTTTTGATCCCACCAATGTTTAGGCGTCTTTAAAAATCTTATTCGGCAGGCTCCACGGTTTGGTTTGCAAAGTTGAACACGACATTGAAGGAATTTGGTTTTGTTTATTTGTATAAAGATTCTTCATTGTTTTATCAGTGTGATCATATAGAACATTGTGTTCTCGTTTATGTTGATGATTTGATTATTTGTGGCATTGATATGCCCTCTTTAGTACAATTTAAAGAGTATTTTGGAAGATAATATAAAAAGAATACTTCCGTTGACAAAGTAAAAAAGCCTTTAGAGGAACGTGCAACCTCAGTTCTCAAAAAATACTTAAGCTTTCCAAGATCCATCATGTCATGTGACAACATCTAGCCTCCCCATACTGGTACATTATTCCATTATCCTGCACAATTTCGACGTCTTGTTGGCTGCCTGTTGTTCTTTATCCCAAAGAGACTGCTGGTCAAGGAATTCTCTTAAATTCTGACCCGATCTTAGTATCTCCATGTCATGCTGACCGAGCATTTTACCCTTTAACACGGCTAATTTCTCTCACTTATTATGTTGTTTTGTTTGGTGAATCACCGATTTCGTGGAAATAAAAGAAACAAGATACGATATCACATTCTTCCACCAAAGTAAAGTATCGTGCTATGTCGCTTGCTACAAAAGAAATTCATTGGGTTTGTCATCTCCTTGATGAATTAGGCTTCTCACGTTTGAATCCAGCTAAAATGTTTTGTGATAGTCAAGCTGCTATTCATATTGCAGCAAATCTAGCTTTGTTTTTCACTAACAGACTAAACATGTCGAAATCGATTACCACAACACTCGTGATGCAGTTCAGCTGTCAGATTGTTGTAGTTCATGCTCGTTCCAACGAGCGAATTGCTAATCTAGTCACAAAGGCGGTAGGGAATCTCAATTCGAGTTTTTACTGTCCAAATTAGGCGTTTTGAATCTTCACGCTCAAATTTGAGGAGGTTAAAAGATTAAAGATGAATTCCTAATTCTCTAATCCTTTCCCTTTTCTTTAATTTCCTTTTCTCTGTAAATTGGTAGTTTACTTGTTCTCTCAAATGTAAATTTTTTTTAGTCCAAGCTTAATTTTTCTAGTATAAGTATCGCCGATTGGCTTGTGACTAAAATAATAGAGCATTCTTAAGTCAAGTCTAGCTTTCCATATCTCCATGTCAAATAACCCCGAAAATCGAATTTTTGAAAACGGAAATTTCAATACAGATTAATTAAGTAAGAAAGAAAAACTTAATACATTTTTTTTGGTAGGGAAAAAAACTTAATAATAGTGTACTGCATATATTAACTCCATTAATACTGTCTCATCTTTGTAATAAAAAAATATTTAAAAAATGAGAGAAACAATTAGATAAATATTTTCCGGGAAAACGGCCTAAACCCCCATGAACTATCGTATTTTGGCCGATTCCC
>OVBW01001706.1:0-14006 GCA_900406355.1 Erysimum pusillum | reverse complement strand
GAATCGTTCACGAGCAGCCACACATAAAAAGTTAAAAGCCAGAGCTCTCGTGTCAGATATGATTGTGATGATGATATCACTGAATGTTTCTATTAAATTGGTTTTGTTTTGCACACAAGATTTGTCGGGTCACAGATTCAATTATATTTGCTCACTTATTGCTTTTAGCTTTTGAGTATTAAATTAACTATTTGTGGACGATATATATATATACTATACACATATTAGGAACAACGTTTTTTTCTCGTTTGTTTTATTTATTCATTGTTATATTCCAAACTTTTATTTTAAAAGATGGTGCTGTCTGTCCAACGAACGATTACGAAAGATCACAAAACTTTATATGTAAATCAAACAATATCAATGTAATATGAATATTCATTTATCACAAAAAAGTACTTTATGAATATAGCTTTTGGTCTTCCGAGAAGTTGCATCTGAGCGGTAGATATTGTTGCTTTTTTTTTTTTGGTGAGAAGATATTATTGCTTTTGAATGACGTCTAAACATCAGTGTAAAATTATACTATATTGCAACATCTCACTATAATGTTATCGTCTTATTATTAATTGGATTCAATGGAAAACTTATATATTAGTTAAATCCTTTAACTTTTCGTAATATATTTTACTGTTACATAAAAGTAAATCTCTGCAGTTAGTTTAAGAGAGACAAAAAATTCTTATTTATTTCTTCTACGCCACTATTTTTGTATTATATTCTTCTTCTTGAGAAAATGCATGTTTTATTCAATATTTAATTTCAGAAGGACTTCCACAAAGATCAAAACAGTTCTATATAAATAAAAAAAACTCGTGTCTCCCGCATGATCAAATACTAATTGATCCACGGGATCACAAGTTCAAACTAGAGAATCCCTTATTGAATATAGCAACCCTATAGTGAACCTGACAATATATAACTTGATAAACAACTCTAGTCCGGTAAGCAGTCAACGGATCATATGAAGTTCTTGTCGTCGTAATCTTGGTTCGTGTCATAATTAAAATCGGAATGGTCAACAAGATAAGTTGACCAACCGTTTATGTTTTGCATAATATCGTCTTCATCAGCGCTTGTTGATGAGACATCAGACATAAGCAGATCTTGACTATATGCTCCAATATTGTCGGCTTCATTGTTACTAAATTGCTCGAGAAACTGCGAGAAATCGTATTCGGAATTGTGTAGATCAGTGTTCATGCTGATATCATCGGGAATTATGTGTTCAGATGACTGAGAGAATGGATCATAGTCGTCCATCTGAAATTGACTAGTCTCGGAAAAGTCATCATTGAGACATGAAGACAATGGTGTAGAGCTGATCAAGGTTCCTTCCATGGAGGCTGATAAGATATTTCCAATGGAGGCAGCCCTAGCTGCAACTTTGTTTAACAGTTTTGATGTAGAACTCGACCTAACAAAACAACGTTTCTTGGAACTCAAGGTAGCATCGTGTCTCGGTGTTTCATCACTGCTGCTATTCTCCGGTAGATTGTAGGAGGTTGAAGATGGAGGAAGAGACTTTGGAGACATCGAACCCGATTGGGATTGCTCATCATCGTTGGGATCAGAAGTCTTGGGTGTGCCCGGATTAGGGTTAGAAGCAAGTGGCTTGTGGGTAACGGGATCGATTCCCTGATCGATCAGACGTTTTTTAAGATGAGTATTCCAATAGTTCTTTATCTCATTGTCCGTCCTTTTGGGTAAATGTCTCGCTATGACCGACCACCTATTAAGAAGAATAGAACGAAACTTTAATCATGTGTTAATTACACTTATTTATACGGAGTTTGATAAGCTAGTAGTAGTATTTTACTTGTTGCCGCGAGAAGCGTGAAGCATGATGATGATCTGTTCCTCCTCGTAGCTAAATTCTCCTCTCTTGATATCAGGTTTCAAATAGTTAGCCCATCGCAATCTACAACTCTTTCCACATCGTTTTAGTCCTAATTAAGTAACCACCATTGTCATTATAAAACCATCAATTAGATAATACATATATAGTTTTTTGTTTCATGAAGGTTTACTATATATTACAACATTGATTTAATTTTATTTGATTTTCATTAATTAGTCTGTTTCAAATATCGTTCATTTGACGAATTGATTGATATTAATTAATTGGAAATATATAGGAAATACAAAAGACCAATCTTCATTAGACCAAAAAGAAGCTAAAAATCAAGAAGGTGGCTGGTATATTTAAAACTATATATATATACATAATAATTAAGCATATATATACCAGCTTTTTGGGGAAGGTCACGCCAGCCTCCTTCACCATGTTCATGAATGTAAGTGATAAGTTTCTTGTCTTCTTCGGCGGTCCATGCTCCTTTCTTCATCCCTTCTCCCACACAACATGGCTTTCTTGACATTTTTTTGTTATTTCTGATATAGATTTACATACAAACCTAGCTATGTATATTAAATTATAGNATGTAAGTGATAAGTTTCTTGTCTTCTTCGGCGGTCCATGCTCCTTTCTTCAGCCCTTCTCCCACACAACATGGCTTTCTTGACATTTTTTCTTCATGCTATGAAGAATGAAGAAAAAGAAAGAAAAAAACAAGAAATGTCGTCGAATTTAAGGCAAGAGACCGATAGATCTGTTGATGAGAACTCTGATGCATCTGAATATGAAACTTACTGAAAAACTGTGGTAGACCACTTTCATCTTCATGGATATTTGAAATCGATAATTATAAGAAGGGGAAGATATATCAAAGTACTAAGACATTGCAAGCTACTACTCCAGTCATGCATATTGATTATCTATATGAGCATATATATATATATAAGCTCTACAGCAGTCATATCAGTAAAGTAGTAACATAAATAAAATTAAATAATAATAACAATATCAACTCATCAAGAATATACCTTTTCTTTTTTATAACTAGGTGGTGATGCTCTAATGGTTTCTATTTGAATATAATTTGTTTATGCGAAGAGTCCTTTCAAGNTAAGAAGGGGAAGATATATCAAAGTACTAAGACATTGCAAGCTACTACTCCAATCATGCATATTGATTATCTATATGAGCATATATATATATATAAGCTCTCCAGCAGTCATATCATCAGTAAAGTAGTAACATAAATAAAATTAAATAATAATAACAATATCAACTCATCAAGAATATACCTTTTCTTTTTTATAGGTGGTGATGCTCTAATGGTTTCTATTTGAATATAATTTGTTTATGCGAAGAGTCCTTTCAAGTGCGAAATTTATTAAATCATTTTATTTGACTGGTCGAAATGGTGTGAGTAGATTGCTCGACGACTATAATCGTTATGAAAGAATTAGTCAAGTAATAAAAATCCAAATTAATTTTCTCTGATTATCAAAAAAAAAAGAAAAAAAAAAATATACTTAAAAAAAAAAACCATCAAGTGTATAGTTATCAGGTATGATTTTTACTTTTAACAGATAAAGAACTACAAGAAAAAAATATACTGCAACTATGATTTTTACTTTAACCCAAGAAAAAAAGAACCGACGATTCTTTTATAACTTTTTGACACTACATACATGGATGNCAACTATGATTTTTACTTTAACCCAAGAAAAAAAGAACCGACGATTCTTTTACTATATATAACTTTTTGACACTACATACATAAATAAATCATCACGTGTTCTTTTTGAGCATCGGTCCTATTTGTTCGCCACTTTGGGTGTACAGACTCAGGGCCATATTCAAAATCCAAATAAAGTCATTTTGCTTAATTAGCAATATGTGATTAAATAATGTTCGTTCCTTCTCATCTCACATTTCACTTCCTCTCTATAGTTTCTTTCATTTGAAAGTTCTATTTAATTATGCCTCTTCGGAACGTGCAGGGTTACCTTAAAAGGAGTAATACATTATACAACTTAACAAATCACACATAAAAGCTACAGAAGGTAGATATATATGCTTAAGAAACATGGGACGGAAGTGCAATAAAGTGATTTTTGCTTACGACAATCTCGCCCTTCCTATAAGACCGATTAGACGCAACCAATTTTTGTTTTTGGTAGAGTTACTTAATGTCACTAAGGTTATTTAATATTTATACAGTTATTAGTTGAAAAATCAATAGTTTTNAGAAACATGGGACGGAAGTGCAATAAAGTGATTTTTGCTTACGACAATCTCGCCCTTCCTATTAGACCGATTAGACGCAACCAATTTTTGTTTTTGGTAGAGTTACTTAATGTCACTATCTTTTTTAAGGTTATTTAATATTTATACAGTTATTAGTTGAAAAATCAATAGTTTTAATGTTTCATAAATTTAAAAAGACAAGTTTTGTTATTAACCCAGTAGCTTTTGATCCTAACATGGTGATAAAGTGTTTCAGAACACAATAGTATTTGTTATTAGTGTGATTTGGAGGCGGTAATAGTGTGGCGTATACAGAATCGATTTTTATAAGGTAAAAATAGAGCACACTTTATTTGGATAATAACTTTCTTGAATTTGTCTAAAAAGAAGAACAGAATCGCACTTATCGACACTAGGTGGGATCAAATTTTTGTTTCATCTATGTTGTGTGTGCACACGCCGCAAATGGAACAATGTAAATTAATCATTACTTATTACTCGTGCTGATTAATGTAGTAGTGTTATACTACTGTACTAGGAGTATTGTATTGGTGAACGCAAACAGATGAAAATCGGGGCTTGTTTTCGGGACTTGGACCACAGCTAAAGGTCGAATTGATTGCATTCAGACAAATTTTTTCCTCTAATTTTTTTTTCTTATACAGTATATTTTAAAATTTCTACGTTTTCTTTGAAAATGAATACAGCAAATGTCTCATTAAGAATATATATATATAGATAACTTAGAACAACTGTTTTATATAAACAAGCTATAATATTATTTTACTAAAGTTACGTAAGAAATATCAAAACGATAATTCTATTATTATCATTTAACTAAACAAAAAAGATGATTCTATTATTAAAATGAAGGGAATAACCATGCGTCGAAATTGACGTTGTTATCAGTGACCCTACCGAATCGATCACTGAGCGAAGTTGTGGTGTGTCAAACCATTTTCTATCACCAACCACGTGGACTTTAACTATTGCTGTGGGCCAAACTCNCATGCGTCGAAATTGACGTTGTTATCAGTGACCCTACCGAATCGATCACTGAACGAAGTTGTGGTGTGTCAAACCATTTTCTATCACCAACCACGTGGACTTTAACTATAGCTGTGGGCCAAACTGNTGGGCCAAACTCTCGTATTGCGATGCTCCAATCCATATATTTGGGAAACCATGAAATTGTTCAAAAATGACAAAACAAAACTAATTATAATACCTACAAAATTAATGACAAAACAAAACTAAAAATGTAGGAAATCACTTTTTTCTTTTTTTTGGTCAACATGTAGAATATACCTAAAGGACTTCAAAACAAAAGTAATAATATGTAAAAAAATTGAAATGTAATTTTTTTTCTTGTTGTCAACTTTGTGGAGTAACAAGCTGAATTAATATAAATTACGATAATTAAGAAGATTATGATTGGTAAAAATGTTCAGAATTTTAGAAAAACCTAATCACTTTAAAATAATGTTTGGATTTGGATCACAAATCTGATTTTCAAAATATAATTGAAAATAAGAATATAAAAATACAAGAGATGTATAATAATGATTCACCTCTACTATGAGAGTTACATCCATTTTTTACTATTCTATCGGGAATATTTTTAAAAGTATTTTTCTTGTCGCTCTACAACAAATAGGAAATGGTGACAAAGATTATATAGTAAAACTAAAATTATGACCTAATACATATCAAATATCCCCAAGTTCTTTTAATGAACACCCTTAATTAGTTAACAAAGTTATTCCGAGAACTCTGCCAGTTACACCTATGGGAGTCTACAACTTCCTTCGATCCAAAATTTAGCTTGATTGTACATTTCAATCAGTCTTCAATCCGGTTTTCAATCAAATGAAAATATCTAAAAGATTTGACTCCACAACCAAACAAATTATTAACCACCAGCCTAGATTGTGTATATGGTAATTCTGAAGAATGAACGGCCGTGGCAACTGGCAAGTGAGAAATCCACTAGACGATTCTATTAAATGTGGACTAACAAAAAGCTAAAAACAAGAAAATACATGTGAATATAAAGAAAACAGCAACTAAATGTGATTTTCACATTCCACGAATTAAGAAAACACTGATATTATTGTCTAGTGGATTAGTACTTGTTAAAGCTTTAAATCGATTTAAAATATAATCTTTCCACCCAGTAATTATAAGTACTGTAAGTTTACTTTTTCTTTATTAATCCATTGTTTTATCAAATCGATCCAAATGATACCATATATATTAGGTTGCATTAAAAAAACACTGACATTAATTATAAAAATAAGACAACGCAGACAAACCTGAAAATCCAAAAGAGAATCTTTTTTAACTTTTCAAATGTGGGCAGATATAAAACACTTGTCCAAAATCGTGACTTTCAGTATTATTGATAATCTTCTGTAAAATTCACCCTAGAGGCTAGA
This sequence comes from Erysimum pusillum, assembly GCA_900406355.1. Taxonomy (NCBI): domain Eukaryota; kingdom Viridiplantae; phylum Streptophyta; class Magnoliopsida; order Brassicales; family Brassicaceae; genus Erysimum; species Erysimum pusillum. Next base: position 7,469 of record OVBW01001706.1, on the reverse strand, counting down.
GTGCATATTACACCCTTTTTTGGGGTCAAACAGAGTGCATATTACACCTAAGAGCTCTACCGACATAATTAAATATTTTTATAAACTAAATAATTTATACGTTAATCTTTTTTTATATAAAATAAGTTTTAGTCTGTTTGTTGCTTAGGTTATCACCAATGTTTTAAATCTGATTAACATGAACTAGGAATCGAACTACTTTCTGGATCAGAGAGTTGACTTTAATGACTATAGATCCATAAATAATAATTTATTTATATCTTATATAAATATAATATTTATATTCTTATTCTTAAATATGATGTTAAACAATAATCATTGATTATATATTTTATATAAAAATTAAATAAAAACATATAAATGTAAATCGCTAATGATGAAATAAACTAATAATGCCTCACAACCACTTTTAGATATTTTCATCACCATTCCGTTTATTTTTTTTAATGCCAATAAATTTGTTATCAAAAAATATAAATAACTACATTTAACATTGTGAAGTGACCGTAGTCTAGTGGCAGATGATAAGTCCACTGACGACAGGCACCATCACACCAGGAATCAAGTCGCCGACCCTACAATTTGTAGGAATTAGGCTAATAGGCCGGCCACTTGTGGTCCAAATGTTGACAAAAAAAAAACTACATTTAACATACTTTATCTATATTATATTATATATAACTATTAAAAATAAAAAGTTTAATCAGTATTTTCAAACACGATCGATTCAACCAATAATATCAAATTACGAATTTTATCGAACTTTTCTTATTATTTTTTTTGAAGTTTGTAACTAGCGGATTTTAACATTAGATCTAAATTGAATTAGTGATCGCATCATCGAATTTACTAGTTTGACTACAGTCCAGCTCTAGAAACATTGGTTGTCACTTTCATCATAATAGGTGCAACTTGAAAATACTGTCGCACGATTGAGACAAATAGAACGTGAACGTAATGGAGAGAGGAGGGGTCACTCAATTTGATCTTTGCATTATTATATGTTAATTAAGAATAAGATACGACAGCCACATGAATTATTAACATGCATAGTCTCATCAGACTTGTATAACTTTGCATGGCTTTAAACTGATGCATGTATATATCGGAATTTGTAAAAAGAAACTAGAGAAAAACATTAATTAGCTCATTACTCTATTCCCGAATAAGTGATGAATTTTAGTATATGACGCTAATATCGTCTTTAATGTGGGGGTACCAGAATTCATCCGAAGTATATATGGACACAAACATTATAAAATTTCTCTTACTAATGTTACAAATTTTCCGATCTAATTGTCAGAAGGTTGACAAAAAGAATACAAATAGTTGCAAGGGACAATTGTGATGAATGGATTCGGCGACGAGTAGAAGGTACGATGTTGACACTGATGTATTTTACTTGTTGTGATCATATATAATGGACTAGACCACGACTTATGAGGGTTAAAACGAATATGAATTTTTGCATGTCGTTGTTATGACAACTATATGCTTTATTGTTGTTAACCAAAAGAATATGGGTATTTGTATACCAATGAAATTCTAAAAGAATTAAACATTATAAAAGCCAATTATGGAAGAACAAAGAAAAAAACTCGACTATGGACGATAGATCATTTTCAGGATAGGCTCTATGTTTGATCAGTTTGCTGATGATGAAATAATAATTAAGGAGTGTCCGTGGAAACCATAATTGCAGCAGCCGGTGTGAAAGGTAATGTTGTGTGCATGTGGTATCGTCGGTACCTCTATCTCATAGTTTGTAGATGATTCGGGCCAAAAGACTCAAAACAAATCACTGAAACCAGAAGTCCAGAAGTAATGTTGTGTGCAAGTAACGTCGATATACAGATATACATATACTGATATGCCAAGCCAGCGTCATGGATATCTTGATCATAGGGCTTGATATTTAGGCAATTGTGCTAATAATTCGCTTTGAAAACATTTTTTAATTCCATGCATGTGTATGAAAGAAAGATTTAATTTTTTTTTATGATACACAAGATCAGTAAAAATAAGTAAATAACCTTTACTTTCTTTTTTGGATTAACAAAAGGGCTGATAGAACGATAGTGGACATGTTGACAAACAAATGTTTCAGAATGATAGTGGACCTAGATAAATAGACCCATTGAACAAAAGCAGTAGCAATTTTTGGTGGAAAATTAAAAAAATAATGAGAAAGAAAAAGTAGAAAGACAAAGTGAAGAAATGATGGAAAGTGGGGCCAATGGAGAGAGACAACAATGACATGCCCATTGACACTCTCTCATAAGCAAGGGTCATGTGGTTCTCTCCGACTCGTCTATTGCTAATTTTTTTTTTTTAACCGGAAAATTTTCAGTTTCACATCCAGAAAATGTCTACGAGAGACAAAGAATGATTGAAATCGCAAACAGAATGATTCCAAGTCTGTCAAAGAAAGTTATTTAAAGTGAACCCTTCAATTATTGGGCTACCACCATTTGGTTACTCGTCTATTGCTAAATAAAAACAAATTTTACTAAGTTTTAGCTAATATTATTAACAAAAAAAAAAAAAACAATTTAATTTTGCCAAAAAAAAAAAACCATTTAGGTAATATTATTTTCTAGTATACCTCATAGACTTATAGTATAGTAATATTTTCCTATGGTTTTCTTCGGAATATATTTATTTTTATTCCACTTCCACATTTTTAAGGATTAGTATCTCTTTAGTTATTGATGATGATGCTCAATCCCTCTAAGTTTTTCTCATATCAAATATCTCATAGTATTTTGATTTCAAAGAAGAAAAAAGTAGTAGTGCATGGAAAAAACTTAAGACTACTTATGTTATAAAAGTATTTATTTTTTATATAAACTTTTGTTAGAAAATTTCATATTTAAACGGTACATAACTAGGATAATCTTTAATTATAAAATGTATGATTGAATAGAAAATGATTTTTAGTAACGTTAAAATGATGACAAATGCACATAACTCTTATATATTATTTGATAGAGTCAGTCCATAACTTCTATAAACTTTCCAAAACATGCATAGTCGATCGATTTTCATGCAAAAGTGCAACCTACAAATTAAAAAAGTTGNATGTATGATTGAATAGAAAATGATTTTTAGTAACGTTAAAATGATGACAAATGCACATAACTCATATATTATTTGATAGAGTCAGTCCATAACTTCTATAAACTTTCCAAAACATGCATAGTCGATCGATTTTCATGCAAAAGTGCAACCTACAAATTAATAAAAAGTTAAAAACCGTGTAAACCCTACAGACAGAGAGGTCAAACATCTACATTCATAGCTTTTCGCCATAGATGAAGATGCTCTTACTTTTATGCAAAACAACATAAAATACTCTGTATCGAAATACCATGTGTTTCTTTGTTATTTGGTAATTACCGGTACGTTTAGGAAAAAACTAAGACCGATTTTGAAGCAACAATCGAAACAGTGTTGTCTAAAGATCCAACATATGAAGCAACAAATTTTCATATTAATTTACTTTTCTCATCATTTACATTTACGTACACGGTAAACGCTACTTGTATCTATAAGTGACCACGTCTATCAAGTCGACGACGTACACCATAAGTGTGGAGAACCACACTAAGATGATGAAAAGGAGTCAACTTCTTACGGGGACTACTAGTCATTATTAAGACAATTAATGTTTCTGAAGCTAGCTTCCTCAAACAGTTTGGAGGAGGAGTTTATGGGAAAGACAAACTTAAGCATACACATAGNAAAAAAAAAAAAAAGAGGGAGATGTAGATCGCTAGCTCAATCTCAATTTGATGAATAATATTTTTGGAAGGCTCGAAAGAGAATGTAGTGCTTTTCTGACTTTTCTTAAAAGTTTGAAGCGAATGTTTACTGATGAGAGTTTGATGCAGTAAATCAAAGCCCAAACAATCGAAGATGATTTTGAATTGGAATAAGCATATCCCATCGCACCTTCGGTGGCCAATAATATGTTATCATTTACCTTCCTCTCATTGTTACAAAAACTTCCAAAAATGGGATTGTTCTTTTTGATTTGATTTTTTTTTTTTTTTTTTGAAACAGAATTCGTATGCAGCATTAGATAATTTATTAAAATAATAATTTAGAAGATATTTATGGTTCCTTTATCGTGGACTCATTTGTCTCTGTTTTGACACAGTAGGTTTTGGCTGTTAATATTTGTTTAAATTATGGTCGGTGTGGTTGCTACGGGATTTTTTATCAGTATAATCAAAATAATATACTTTTGGTAAAGTAAACTAAAAATATCGTTAAAGCACAAAAATAATAACAAAAATAAGTATACGTATTATGCATGTTGTTAGCCAGAAAAAGAACTATTTTACCAATAATAAAAAAAATAAAACGGTAGAAGCAATCATGCACATAAATTCAACATCTTGACCGATAAAACCCTACAATTTTTCAAATAAAACACTGGAAACAAAAGTGGCTGAAAATTTTACTCTTATTTACTCTGATTTATTCTAAAACTCTTACCAGTCAGGCAATCACATCCGAAGACTAAATATATTGACAATCATTAGAAGTATTGAAAAGACACATGTCTTCTAAATGCCCTTATCTACAAAAGCTGATTGGATGATAAAGGAAAAAGAAGGAAAACTTATTTATATATGTTTTTGCCAATCGCACCCATATGTGTGAAAAAAAAAAAAACTAAACGACTTATATGAGTTGATTTGATGAAGAGAAAACCAACATCAAAACAAAAACGAAGATCACTGATTCTCCCAAAAATTTAACCCACTAGGCCTATATATTTTGGCCCTAAGCCAGATTTTGTATCAGTGATTATCTTCTTTTGTTGACGGCCCATTTCAGTGATTGTCCGAAAAACCATGTCACATGATATTCCTTTATTGGGAGTTTGGGACTATCCGACTATACCACTTTTTGTTTGAGATTCTTTTATAAAGTAAAAAGATATATTGACTTATATATGAAAAAAATATTTTATTATAATATTGAATTATGTTAAATTTATATTGATTAAGCTGAAGAAATATATTAATTTATAATAATTATTAGTTTATCAAATATTATTTTATAAAGTTTTACAGTACCTTGAATTCTCAAATTGCTCGTCTTTTTTTAGTGGAAACTAAAGAAATCGGTAAGAAAAAGTTGAACTGAAGTGGCGACTAATTACAACGAATACGACACGTGGGAATACGTATCTATGTGAAATCCGTAATTAACTGAGGTGAGATTTCAAATTCATCTGAAATTTACACTAATCCGAAATTAGCAAAATACAAAATTTAATTCGAGTAGTTTGGGGGTTTGGGAATCTAATCGTAAAAGGTAACTAAAGTCATCAACTTTTATTTTGTTATTATCCAAAACTTCAAAATGGACATATTGCTCATAACGTCTACTTCTTTCACTAATGCAATATCAAACCAATGTATGTAATCACAATGGGCATCTTTATGTAAATACTGATTGTGGAAAATAAGAGTAAGATAAAATTAAAAATAAAAACAAAATAGTTAGAGGCTATGAAAATGCTTTGTAAAAATTAACATCCCAAAGAACGATGTTGTATTATTTTTATTTTATTTTGTTAAAGGGAAAGAAAGATGTTGTAATTGTTTACAGAATTCAAAACCAAAGAAAGCCCTTTAACAAAAGAAAATAAAAACAAATATANAAAAAAAAAAAAACAAATATAATAAGTTAAAAGGTGTATTAGAATGTTAAAAAGTGCAAAAATATAATACCATGTTACATGTAGTAATAATTAATATACATTTCATACATCATTTTTTTTTTTTGGTTAAAAACATTTCATACATCATGCGTAACAACTTTATAACGGAATAAGATTCTTCATGTAAAAAATGAAAGAGGATCAAAAAGGAACAAAAAAACTTATATCCCTTAACTATTAAGTTCTTTAAAATGATAATTATTTAATATAAAGCTTAAGTCATTTGTTTACAACAGCACATATTTATGCATTTTTCTAACTTTTTATTTTTTTTTAAGAAAATAAAGCATGTAAGTTATTTCAAATTAAAAAACTATTTTAAAAATTAAATTTGAAAGACACTTGGATCATTAAAAACTATTTCATATGTGTTCAAATATCGGATACCCAAATATGTGATGTGTGAGTTGTTTATATGTTAGTTTTTTGTAAAACCACGTATGGAGTAAGTTCGACGAATAGGTTCGACGTACTAACCTTCTATAACATGCTACTAAAATATACCGGTGATATGTTGGCGTAATTATGTTTCCCAGAATTCTTCTTCGGAAGATGTGTTCGTCATATCTTGTCATCTAGTACTTATGCGTAAAATGATATGGTTTGAAGAAAAAAAGAAAAAAAATGATATGGTGTGTTACGCAATGGTTTGGTACTTTGGTTGCATGATCCGTATGATGAACCGATATAAAGAGACTATCACTAAGCAATGTGCTATTGTGGAAGACTATACTTCTCCGGGTGTTCTTTCAACATTTTTGAATATTGTGTATCACATTATGATAATATAATTTTAGATAGTTAAAAAAAAAAAAATTAGCCCAAAAAAAAAAGATAGTTTAAAATTATCCCCAAAATTATTCATTGATATGTACGTGAACATAATATATTACTATTTGTAATTTTTTTTTGGTAAAGTTTACTATTTGTAATTGAATCATATATTTGTAACTCTTTAAGTTACATNTTACTATTTGTAATTGAATCATATATTTGTAACTCTTTAAGTTACATAGTCTTACAAAATATTCCAAAATTTAAGGATCTATGTTTCCTATACTCAAACGTAAAACAATCCATTAAAAATGACTCATAATTAAAATCAGTATAAGAAGCCACATTAACAATATTTTTCTTTTCTGTTCAATTTTTCTTTTTTTGGGCAGCAGTCTGTTCGCAATTTTATAACTTTTTTTTCTTTCATATAATATCTTCTCTTCTTGTATAACTCTTTATATATCAGGGATATTTATCATAAAAGGACGTCCATATAATTAGGTAATTTCTACAAATATTTGCCTCCTTGTTTCACATATAGGTTTAATTGATTTAAAACATCCACACCACGATTGCATGTATAGTTTTTGTTTTAATAAAAACTGGATGAACTTTTTCAAGAAAAGAATTTACGAATTTAATTTCTTTATTTTCATCCTCTCTTAATCTCTTTAATATTAACTTTCCGTTAAGTTTAATAATATAAAACAGTAATAGTGGAAGTAGTGATATAATAAGCTATACACACTTAGCACACCACGCTAAAAGGATAAAGCTTTGCCAAGATTTCTTACTTTGTGACCTAAATTAATGGACATTTCAGGTTCTGAATCTTCAGTAATTCCAGAAAGGTTCAAGATCAACTGGACCGGCAGAGGAAGATGGAACTTCTTGGTGATCAAATCGTTTCCTCCCAAATTCAAAGACCGATGAATTATTCGTATTAGAAACT
>OVBW01001702.1:0-11435 GCA_900406355.1 Erysimum pusillum | reverse complement strand
GGGGATATGTTTGAGTTAAGAAAAACCAAACACTAAAAACTTCAACGATTAATTCCCTTGTAAGAAAATATACGTCTATTTAAGGCTTGAAGTCATTGGATCCGGTTTTAATGGAAGAGAAGATCAAAATTGATATCCTTTTTGTGGAATAGCTTAAAACCTTTAGCTTAATTTAGCGTGTGAATCCAATACTGGATAAAATCTATTTTCAAACTCTACTAATCTTGTCTATTTTATCTTAAACAAGATAAGGATAACACTTGAAACTCCTAAAAAGTTCAAAACGCTTTTCAATAGCTTCTTCATATATACACAAAAAAAAAGTCAATATAAATAATTAGTTTGATATCAATGAGTTATATATTCTTGAGAAGTTTTGTCTACTATAGTTAATGACAACGCTACAAAGATCAGCGGTTTCGTTTCGACGGCAAGGTTCATCAGGTCGCATATGGAGTGATCAATTCATCTTAGATTCAAAAAATGGAGCAATTTTTCAAAATCAAGAAGAAACATGTCAACAATCAGGAAAAGATAGTAATGATCTTGAAGATAACATTCCAGTACGTAAATCAAGTTCTTCCTCTTCTTCTTCATCACCATCTCCATACTTTTCTGAAATACGTCGAGAACCGGATATTTCATCTTCTACGCGAAACAAACCCGGTTGTGGTTTATCATCACTTTTTCGACAATGTATCGGTTCTTCAGCTCGTGCATAATTTTTGTTTTTCTACGTTGATTTTTTACACAAACCTGTAAATATATATATTTTGTTACGTAAAATTCATCACGAATTTCGTGTCTTGTGGTAACACTTTTTTCGAATGTAACCATACAAAATTTGAGAATTTTTGATTGAATACTGTTAAGAGTTCTTGGGACATCGAACCAATAAAAAAGCACCTGACAATTGCTTTGGTGGGCCTAAAAGTTTAATAAAGGCCCAATAAATATGTGAGTTTGCGGCCCCTTCAAATCTAAGCAGAAGAAATAATAATTAAGCAGTTAGCCGCAAAACGAAGACAAATGTGAAAACTAACAAACATCGAACCTCAATTGTAAATTCCTCTCCGCCTTATTCGAAAGTTGTCTTCTGCTGCAAACTCTTTTGAAATTCTCTTTCTTCTTCATTCCCTTTCGATTCTGCNGAAGAAATAATAATTAAGCAGTTAGCCGCAAAACGAAGACAAATGTGAAAACACAAACATGGAACCTCAATTGTAAATTCCTCTCCGCCTTATTCGAAAGTTGTCTTCTGCTGCAAACTCTTTTGAAATTCTCTGTCTTCTTCATTCCCTTTCGATTCTGCCCTTCTACTTCTCGTCTTCTTTCATCGCAATTCCATCTTCACTCCAGTCTGTTAAACCGGAGAATTTGGAGTTTCGCCGGGCTTTCCTCTGTATCTGTTTGATTTCCCGATGATCAAAGTGCTTCTTCCCGATCTGAATATCTAATTTCATCTATTACACTTGGTTTCTCGGGTTAATTCAGAGTTCTATAAAGTAGGTCTCATTCATAAGCTTCGCCGGGAANTCCCGATGATCAAAGTGCTTCTTCCCGATCTGAATATCTAATTTCATCTATTGCACTTGGTTTCTCGGGTTAATTCAGAGTTCTATAAAGTAGGTCTCATTCATAAGCTTCGCCGGGAATTTTTTCCGTTAATTTAACTTGTGATTTCGATGAATTCATTATTAATGAAAAATTTGAGATTTTGCAGCGATGAAGCGGATAAGAGATGATGTCTATGCCTCTGGGTCTCAATCTAGACGTCCTCGAGGCGAATTGTGAGTTTCTCTTAGGTTACTTCAATTTCAACTCTCTAGCTTTTTGACTGACGCGATGGGTTCTGTTTTGAGGTTTTCTACAATTTTGCATGGAGAGGGAAATAATTTGTTAGGAGCAACTTATGAATTGAGTAATTTTTCTGATTGATGAGAGATTCTTTGGTGCAGATATGGACAATCTCCGGTCCCCGCCACTGGTAACACCGAAGAAGAAGGAGGAGGAGAGGGAGGGAGAATTGCNTTCAATTTCAACTCTCTAGCTTTTTGACTGACGCGATGGGTTCTGTTTTGAGAGGCTTTCTACAATTTTGCATGGAGAGTGAAAGAATTTGTTAGGAACAACTTATGAGTTGAGTAATTTTACTGATTGATGAGAGATTCTTTGGTGCAGGTATGGACAATCTCCGGTCCCCGCCACTGGTACCACCGAAGAAGAAGGAGGAGGAGAGGGAGGGAGAATTGCTGTTGGGGAAATTAACTCTCAGAAATTGACAACCAATGATGCCTTGTCGTACCTGAGGGAAGTAAAAGAGATGTTTCAAGATCAAAGGGAGAAATATGACCAGTTCCTCCAGGTTATGAAGGATTTTAAGGCCCAAAGGTAAGGTCTTTTTGACTTTCTATCGACTTCAAATTTCAAGTGTTGAGGTAGTAAATTTCAATATGCCGCACTGAGTTAATTCTTCGTCTTGCATTTGCAGAACCAACACAGGCGGTGTGATTGCACGAGTTAAGGAATTGTTTAAGGGACATAACCATTTGATATATGGATTCAACACCTTTTTGCCTAAAGGATATGAAATAACGCTTATTGAGGAAGACGAAGCTCTGCCAAAGAAGACTGTTGAGTTTGAAGAAGCCATTAATTTTGTGAATAAAATTAAGGTGCTGTCGACATTTTACTCTTATCCTTCTCTTGTGAAGTGCCCTTACACCTAGTGTCTCAATGTGCGAGTTTCTTTTTTGTAACTGCAGAAGCGATTCAAGCACGATGAACATGTCTATAAATCTTTCTTGGATATCTTGAATATGTATCGAAAGGATAACAAGGAAATTAATGAGGTTTACAATGAGGTGATATGCTTCATCTCTCCTGCAATGCCACTCCAATGTTTTTCGAACATTTTCTAACCTTCGAATATCTGTGCTCTAGGTATCTATTCTTTTTGAGGGCCACTTGGATTTGCTCGAAGAGTTTACTAGGTTCTTGCCAGCATCTTTGCCGTCTCATTCAGCAGCGCAGCATAGCCGGAGTCAGGCCCAACGATACAATGACCGAGGATCGGGCCCTCCTCTAATTCGTCAAATGCAAGTGGAAAAGGTATGCTATTTGTTTCATATTTTTACTTGTTCGATTTTTTCTCAGGTATCTCAATTTTGTTTCCCCCACATCTTCTTATCACCAGGAACGCCGACGAGAAAGGGCTGTTGCTTCCCGCGGTGATTATAGAGTTGAACGTTATGACCACAATGATGATAAAACAATGGTAAAGATGCAAAGAGAGCAGCGGAAGCGTGTTGATAAGGAGCACAGAGCAAGGAGAGGCCGTGATTTGGATGAGGAGAGAGAAGCAGAGCAAGATAACCTACACAATTTTCCAGAGAAAAGGAAGTCGTCGAGAAGAGCTGAAGGTCTTGAAGCTTATTCTGGTTCTGCTTCACATCCTGAGAAAGACAATTTGAAAGGTAAGCTAACTCCTATCAACGTATGTTTATATTTCTTGGTCCCTTTTCTATTTTCCAGGGTCCCAAACAGTGGACGCCTTAATTTTTTCTCTTCAAAAGAGGATTTTGTTTTCCAATTTTGGTCGCCTGGTAATTTTTATAGTGCGAAGAATCTGCTTCTGCTTTCTAAGATATTTATTTTCCTTGTCTTAGGCATGCACAACCAAGCATTTGTTTTCTGTGAAAAAGTCAAGGAGAGATTATGCAGCCAAGATGACTATCAGACATTCTTGAAGTGCCTCAATATTTTTAGCAATGGAATAATCCAAAGGAAGGATCTGCAGAATTTGGTATTGCGATTTGTGATCAGGGATTGATCTTGTGGTAACTTTCCGGAAATTCTATTAAATCCCTTTCATATTCTTTCAGGTTTCTGATCTTCTTGGGAAATTCCCTGATCTGATGGATGAGTTCAATCAGTTCTTCGAGCGGTGTGAGAGTATTGGTATTCAAAATACCTATTGTCATTCTAATAGTTATCAGCAATCTTCTTCTTTCTGACAGTCATCCTTTTTTGCAGATGGATTTCAGCACCTTGCTGGTGTTATGAGCAAAAGTATGCTGCTATTTTAAACTCCTAGGCTATGAATAATATTGTTTCTTGCCTTCCTACTCTGTAAGTTCATTACTGACATTGCTGGTACACATGCGGCAGAATCATTTAGCAGCGAAGAACAATTATCCAGGCCAATGAAGGTGGAACAGAAAGAAAGAGAACATAAGCCTGACCTCGAGGCTGTTAAAGAAACGGAGCAACACAAGGAGGAGTACATGGGAAAATCTATTCAAGAGCTCGATCTATCTGATTGCGAGTGTTGCACTCCTAGCTACCGGCTTCTTCCTGCGGATGTAATTAGATCTTTCAACTCCAAGTTGCTTTTTGAGCATGTTTATCGAATTATCACTTACTATAATGTTGTATTTGCAGTATCCGATACCAACTGCGAGTCAGAAATCAGAGCTAGGAGCTGAGGTTTTAAATGATCACTGGGTGTCTGTCACTTCAGGAAGTGAAGATTATTCTTTTAAGCACATGCGCAGAAACCAATATGAAGAGAGCTTGTTCAGATGCGAGGATGATAGGTATATTACAATATATATATATACATATATCTTTGACAATATACATTTTTGTAGTTTGAAGTAATTGGTCTTTAATGTTAATTTCTGCTTTTAACAGATTTGAGTTGGACATGCTGTTGGAATCTGTTCGCTCTGCAGCAAGAAGTGCAGAAAATCTATTGAACATCATCACAGAGAAGAAAATAAGTTTTTCTGGCTCTTTCAGGATCGAAGATCATTTCACGGGTCAGTATGCTTTTCTTGGATGTAGTTCGTAGTTCATAGTTATATCTTTTCTCTCTTCCCCTATGATGCAGCTCTCATATGTTTGGTTCTTAACTTTGCCCTTTTCTTATTGACATTTTTACAGCCCTAAATTTAAGGTGTATTGAGCGACTTTACGGCGACCATGGTCTTGACGTGATAGACATATTACATAAGAGTCCAGCCACTGCACTTCCTGTAATCCTAACTCGTTTAAAGCAGAAACAAGATGAATGGAAAAAATGCCGTGAAGATTTTGATAAGGTCTGGGCGAACGTATATGCGAAAAACCATTACAAATCACTTGATCACCGCAGCTTCTACTTCAAGCAACAAGATTCAAAGAACTTGAGTGCAAAATGTAAGTAGACTTATATATCTTGTCAAGTCGTAAGCAAATCTATATTCAGTTTATTTTGTTTTATTGTTTAAATTCACCTTGCAGTGCTATCCTTTCTTCGTTTTATCCTTTCTTCATTGTTTTCTGTTTCTTATTATTGTTTCGTGAATCAGCATTGGTGGCTGAAATTAAGGAGCTGAAAGAGAAGTCGCAGAATGAGGATGATGTTCTATTGTCTATTTCTGCTGGTTACAGACAACCCACAAATCCTAATCTTGAATATGAGTATTCCAACCGAGCTATTCATGAAGACCTGTACAAACTAGTCCAGTTTTCATGTGAGGAGTTATGTTCTACAAAAGAACAGTTCAGTAAAGTTCTGAGGCTTTGGGAAAATTTCCTTGAGGCAGTGCTGGGTGTTCCTCCCAGGGCCAAAGGCAAAGATCCTGTTGAAGATGTTGTAATAAAACCTAAGACTCTCGATGTGAATCACAGCAAATCTATTAGCGAGGAGGCTGCTGCTGTGAGTTCTGGAGCCGACACCGCGAAATTGGCTTCCAGGAAACTAAAATCTGCTGTCAATGGGGATGAGAATACTTCATCTGAGGCATCCAAACATGGTGGGATTGGTTTGTTAAATAAGGATTTCACAGGGAAAGAAAATCTTAAAGATCCTGATACAGCCAACGGAGATGGTGTTACCTGTCCCGCTGTGAAACCCCAGAAAGAACTAGAGACTGAAAATGGAGTCGATAAAAGATTTGGAATGCCTATCCCGATGGATATTTGCGAAAGAGCAGCCACCTCGAGTTTATCAATCCCTAGTGGGGGAGAAAACAATCATGGTGTAGTAGGAAAAGATGATTCGGCAGGTACTTTCCAGATTTAAACATTTTAAGTTTATTTCTGCTGCTTGTCATTGTGTTGATATTTGTTACTTTACAATTAAGGTTCACATGAGATTCAAGCCAAACCAAGCAACACCCTCATTGATATTCATCATCGTTTAGATAGCATTGAAACAGTTCATCCGACTCAGGTACAACATTCAATTGCTCGTTGCCATATTTATATATTCACCTAAACCATGCAGGATTATAGTGCTACCTATGGGATGCAGGCTTGAGAAAAGTNCTCAGGTACAACATTCAATTGCTCGTTGCCATATTTATATATTCACCTAAACTATGCAGGATTACAGTGCTACCTATGGGATGCAGGCTTGAGAAAAGTAAAAAATGTGTTTATTTTATATTTTATGCTTTTCTGGACCCATCAGACCATGCTAAACGGTCCTCTCATTTTACCAGGGAGATGATGTTGGCAATTCGACAGTTTTGGCAAATGGACTAAGGTCAGAGTCTTCTAAAGGTATTAGGAACTCTGATGAACCGGAAGGTCCGTCCAGCGTTGAGAAGGAGGAAGGTGAACTGTCACCTAATGGTGATTTGGAAGACAACTTTGCTGTTTATGAAGATATTGGGGTGAAGTCCACATCCAAACAAGAGAATTCAGCAGATGCTGAAGTAGAGAATGAGGATGATGGTGGCGATGATGATAGTGAAAATGCTTCCGAGGGTGGTGAGGATGCATCTGGAAGTGAATCTGGTGGCGACGAATGTTCACAGGACGAAAACAGAGAGGAGGAAGATGGTGAGCATGATGAGATTGATGGTAAAGCTGAGAGTGAAGGGGAGGCGGAGGGAATGGATTCACATCTCTTAGAAGGAGACAGTGAGTTGCTTCCGCAGTCAGAACGTGTTTTCTTGTCCATCAGACCCCTTTCAAAGCATGTAGCAGCAGTTTTACGCGATGAGAGGACAAAAGATTTTCGAGTTTTCTATGGGAATGACGACTTTTATGTTCTTTTTAGGCTTCACCAAGTGAGTGGATCGTTTGATATGATCTTTTACCAAATTATTTACTGAAATTTATTCTCTCTAGCAAAGATAATGTGGTGCATTTTCAGATTCTGTACGAGAGAATCTTGTCTGCAAAAAGGAATTGCTCAGGCGGTGAACTGAAATTGAAAAACTCAAAGGATACCAAATCCCTAGATCCTTATGCCAGGTACCTTCCTTTGTACAACTGTTTATACTAGCCTATATAGATAATCCGATAGACTTTTTCCCCATCAAAATCTGATCTGTATGTTGTACAGGTTTATGAGGGTTTTATATGGCCTGCTTGATGGATCAGCTGAAAATACCAAGTTTGAGGATGAGTGCAGAGCTATTATTGGAAATCAATCATATGTGTTATTCACGTTGGACAAACTGATATACAAATTGGTTAAGCAGGTTTTAATGACACTAGTGGTTTAAGACTTATATTTTTTTGGACGTTGTCAACATTATGTTACATTCCNGTACAGGTTTATGAGGGTTTTATATGGCCTGCTTGATGGATCAGCTGAAAATTCCAAGTTTGAGGATGAGTGCAGAGCTATTATTGGAAATCAATCATATGTGTTATTCACGTTGGACAAACTAATATACAAATTGGTTAAGCAGGTTTTAATGACACTAGTGGTTTAAGACTTATATTTTTTTGGACGTTGTCAACATTATGTTACATTCCTTGTGATGTTCTAATGTTATCCATCTGCAGCTTCAAGCTATTGTAGCTGATGAAATGGACAACAAGCTGCTTCAGTTGTATGAGTATGAGAAATCCCGGAAACCCGGAAACATTATCGACTCGGTGTATTATGAGAATACCAAGGTCCTCCTTCACGAGGAAAATATATACCGGTTGGAATGTGTATGGACCCTTGTGACTCTCTTATCTCTCCCGGTCTTCATACATCAATGTGGTGACTCATGATCAACTGGAATTTAATTGACTTTTTTTAATTCATATGCAGTCATCCTCGCCATCACGTTTATCTATCCAGCTTATGGATAACGTAATCGAGAAGCCGGAAGCGTATGCAGTTTCTATGGATCCCATGTTTGCAAGTTATTTGCAAACTGAGTTTCTTTCCACCTCATCAGGGAAAAAAGAGGAGGGACATGACATTGTGTTACAAAGGTATATAACTTATATAATAATACTCAAAGAGGTTTTCGACTTTCATCTGCTTCTTTAGGCTGTTGCATAAAGCTCCCCGTTCNACATGACATTGTGTTACAAAGGTATATAACTTATATAATAATACTCAAAGAGTTTTTCGACTTTCATCTGCTTCTTTAGGCTGTTGATGAAAATGCATTAAAATGGTAGATTCTATCTGTTTGACACAGGTTATATATAGGGTTGTTCTTTCTTTTTCTCTTCTACTGGAATTGGTCCAGGATACCAATTTGGAACGATAAATCACAATATTGAGTAATTAAATCAAATCCTTTTGGCCAACTTTGGCAGGAACCTGCGTCCATACACCGGCTTGGATGATCTTGCAGCACTCTGTAAAACTATGGAAGGTGTCGAAGTAGTAAATGGCTTGGAGTGCAAGATGTCTTGCTCGTCTCACAAGGTTAGCCGATTTTCAGTCTAAAAAATCTTCAGCCAATCTACTGACATGGATTTTAACCAGTTCATCTTTCTTTATGCAAAAGCTTCTCTGTACTCAATATTCCTTTCATGAATCACTCAATATATATGCATCTCTTGTAGATCTCGTATGTCTTGGACACAGAGGATTTCTTCCACAGGAAGAAAAAGAAAAAGAAGACCGAACAGGTATCACAACGTAACAAAGAAAGAGTAGAAAGGTTCCATAGGTTTCTCTCAACTTCAAGATGACGGCAACAAAGCTTCCTCTTGGGGTTTCTTCTTTCTTTTACTCAAACAACACACAAGAAAAAGGTAAAACCGACAAAAGTCACACAAGTTAAGTTCTCCGCAACTAATACCCAACTTTGGTCTTAAGATTTCTTACTATTCTGATTATAAGATGAGATTTAGAGAGATGTACAAAGTGGGGAACAAACCCATAAGAAGAACAGTGGTGGTTTAGTGTTATTATGTGTATCTTATATTGGTTTTAGGTTTCAGGTGTCAAGTCTGTTAGTGCTAAATGTAGTGTGTGTTCTCTTGATGAGGAGATTGTCGTTGTAAATATGGGGAATCTCTGGAAGATACCTTGGTTAATAGATCGATTACCCCAAAGGAAAATATTATTCTTCATCTACTTCAAATTTCAAGATTAGTGATTCTTAGATATTGTTGTATTGTATCGTCATATGATGATGCTCGATATTGAAGGAGCTAGTGATTATGGAGTAGAGCAATTTCTTTTTCTTTGGGAATCAAGAACAACACAATAATTAAACAATTGGGTATCAAATTCCGGATTAAGGACATCGCGTCATATGCAACCATGCTTGTAGTTTTGTTTTTTTTTTCACAAGAGTGTCCACTTTATTATAAGAACAGCCAAAAGACCAACCATGCTTGTAGTTTGAAAATAACAATTTTATGTAAATTACTCAACGAAACCATAATTAGGTTTCACTTTGATTACTATGTTTCCTAATTAAAAACTAAAAGACTAAAGACTGATTAAGGATTGAACAGCCCTGCATCCGATATGGATGTTCATGGATTCAAAAATGAGTCTTTTTTTTCNCAACACACAAGAAAAAGGTAAAACCGACAAAAGTCACACAAGTTAAGTTCTCTGCAACTAATACCCAACTTTGGTCTTAAGATTTCTTACTATGCTGATTATAAGATGAGATTTAGAGAGATGTACAAAGTGGGGAACAAACCCATAAGAAGAACAGTGGTGGTTTAGTGTTATTATTATGTGTATCTTATATTGGTTTTAGGTTTCAGGTGTCAAGTCTGTTAGTGCTAAATGTAGTGTGTGTTCTCTTGAGGAGATTGTCGTTGTAAATATGGGGAATCTCTGGAAGATACCTTGGTTAATAGATAGATTACCCCAAAGGAAAATATTATTCTTCATCTACTTCAAATTTCAAGATTATAAATTTTATTGGTGATTCTTAGATATTGTTGTATTGTATTGTCATATGATGATGCTCGATATTGAAGGAGCTAGTGATTATGGAGTAGAGCAATTTCTTTTTCTTTGGGAATCAAGAGCAACACAATAATTAACAATTCGGTATCAAATTTCGGATTAAGGACATCGTGTCATATGCAACCATGTTTGTAGTTTTTTTTTTTTTTTTTTTCTCACAAGAGTGTGTCCACTTTATTATTATAAAACAGTCAAAAGTCCAACCATGCTTGTAGTTTGAAAATAACAATTTTATGTAAATTACTAAACGAAACCATAATTAAGTTTCACTTTGATTACTATGTTTCCTAATTAAAAGCTAAAAGACTAAAGACTGATTAAGGATTGAACAGCCCTGCATCCGATATGGATGTTCATGGATTCAAAAATGAGTCTTTTTTTTCGTTTTTTGTTTTTTGTTTGATGAAACTAAGTAGAATAATTCATTTTATTATCAAGGATACACATTAATCAATGGAATCCCGAAATACTTAATTGTAGATAAATCGGAGGGCCATGAAATATTCAAGGACATATATATATATATGATTGTTTGCGATTTGTGAAATGTTGTAACGACGAGATATATACAGGATGATTTCTTACGATTTTCTAACCAGAATGAAAAAGTAAAANTCCCGAAATACTTAATTGTAGATAAATCGGAGGGCCATGAAATATTCAAGGATATATATATGATTGTTTGCGATTTGTGAAATGTTGTAACGACGAGACATATACAGGATGATTTCTTACGATTTTCTAACCAGAATGAAAAAGTAAATTTTTCAAGTTTATATTTTATCATATGTATATCTTGAAAAGATACACAAAAACTATAATAAAGTAGATCCAGGGAACTTATTAATACAAATGGTTTTGAAGATATTAGTATTTAAAGCTTTGGTAGGAAAGACAAGCAATAGGCAATCGGGAAGTGTTTTCACTGCTTTGCAACAATCTCTTGATAGCCATCTGATATCTTCATCCGCCGCTAATCTCACCGCATCATAACATCCCTCTACGTTGTCTATTGGCGTTGTCTGTTCTTTCGAACATAAAAAGTTTGCTGGATTTGGACGACCTGCTGATGCTCGGAAAATCATTGTTAAGCTTAGGGTTAACAAGAACAACATCACTTTCGTTTGTTTTAGTTTCATTTTTTTTAGGTGATTCTAAAAGAAATTGGCTTTGTAGGTCTGTATTGTGTAGAACTGAGATCTTTGTTTCGACAAATAAATAGAAGATAAGTTGTATCAATTAGATGTGCATGCATGGAGTTTTT
>OVBW01001701.1:1818-13258 GCA_900406355.1 Erysimum pusillum | reverse complement strand
TGTGAGTATTACTCTTCCAAATCAACTCTCAGATCAGTTCAGTTCTGAGTCATCATACGGGTCAATTCTCATAAAAAATCAAATAACTTCAAAAGGATGCTCCACTGATGAAGAAAAGCCTGATTCACTTTTGAATTTGACGGGTATGCCTTTTTATGTTGGCTTGGGTAATTCATTGATGGCGGTTGGTTGCAACAACAAGGCATCATTAACGAATGTTATGGTGGAATGCATGACAACTTGTGGTCCAAGAAACAGTACGAAATTAGATGATTCTTTTGCAACAACCGGTTGTAATAGGGAGTCGCTTGATAGGAGGATGGCCCAGTTTTGTGATGCATTGAGTGAACCAATTTGCAATGGTAATGGATGTTGCACGGCAAGCATGCGCGATGGTATTCAACGTGTCGTTGATGTCAAAATAGAAGAAGATAACAACACAACAACTGAAGGGTGCAAAGTTGCTTTCTTAACAAGCAAAAAATATAATATATTAGATGGAGAGAGTCCACAACATATCCATGCTCAACGATATTCTACAGTTGAGCTAAGCTGGTTCATTCACACGACGAATCTTTCGTTCGTAGACTCTTTGGGATGCCAGAATTTAACTGAATACAAGAAGAAGGCATTTTTTGATCCAAAAACAAGTTGTGTATGTGATAAAGTTGATTTAAGCTATGCAAGGTGTGCATGCAATTACGGTTACAAAGGCAACCCATACGTCGGTTACAAAGGCAACCCATTCGTCGGATGCGAAGGTCAGTAAGCTCTTAGTCTTAGTCTTAATTTAAAAAAATTCCAAGTTTTTATTATTTTTTAAAGTTCTCCTTTTATAATTTAACAATAAATTTTTAAAATTTCCATTAAAAGTTCAAATGTAATATAATTCTTTATATTGTTTTCATTTAATAATTTTAATTAAAAGTAATTTTTAATAATTTATAATTTTTTAGAATTATTTTTCTCATTCTATGGAATTTTACCATTTAAATATTATTTTCAAAAATAAAATAAAATTGTTAAGAAGGCTTAATATTATGTTAAGTTGATAGTACTAAGTGTGTTTAACTTTAAGTTATAAATTGAAATAACCTAATAGAAGAAAATATTGGTTATATAGTCTATTAGTATGGGAATAAAAACTTTCATGTATTCAACTAAAATAAACATAATTGATGCATTTTGTATAATTTTTTTTTCACTTTTAATACATGCATGAGACTCTCATGATGAGAGCATCGTTTTGATTAGAATTTTCTTCAACTTCTTTATCCAGATATAAACGAATGCCTAGGCCCAGATTATAGTCTAAACGGGTGTAAGATGGGAAGAATATGTGTCAATTTGCCGGGACACTTTAAATGTGTTTACCCACAGACTCAACTAATTGCTAAAGGTAAGTCATGGAATTCATCCATTTAAAGCTTTCGGACAAATGGTGATTCATCAATAGAGATAGGGATAGGGATAAGGGTAAGGATGTTAATTTGGCTTCGAAAACAATTTAGTAACTAAGATTTAACTTGTGGTATACCGCGAGATAATTATTTTTTCACATAATTTTAATTAAATTAATAAAATTTAAATGTTTAATATTTCATTGATGCTGTTGAAAAATAATAAAGTGATGATTTAACCCGTGTTAAAACATCAAATTAGTGATATTTCAAATTTATATGAAAGTCGATTTAAACTCGTCCCGCCATATAACCCGTTTAATAAAATTTTAAATGTTTTATAAAATTCAAATATACTGATATTGATATCTTTCTAAAACTTTTAAAATCTTTTAAATTTATTGTATCCTATATAACTAAACGGTTCAACTAATACAAACTTTTTTTCTTACCAAAAAAAAAAAAAATACAAACTTTTAAATTTAGATGTTTATTACGTTAAATTTCTTGTTCAATTAAATTTGGATTCATTTTGATCGTATTTACAATATGACTATGAATCATTGTCTAACGATATGGGACGTTGAACACATAAATTATTGATTAATAATATATATATATATATGTTTTTAAAAATTCGAGTCACAACATATGTAGAAAAAAAAATCTAGATTTTTATTAATTTTGTATAATATATGATGAATCAAAACAACTAAAAAGAAAATCAAATTAAAATGACAGGAAAATTATAATTTTAAATCTTAACAAAAAAATCTTCTAAATATCCCCTATTGTATATTAAAAGAGAAACATTATAGCCAAAAAAGCTGACGTGTCAGCATTTGAAACAACTCATCCCGTTTTTTTTTTCAACATGTTAACTAGTGATCTCATACTCACTAATCAACCTAACGAGCATTCAACGACACAGAACAGCAATAGCAATTATAACAGGGGAAACGATTAAGATAACATAGAAACTCAACTCCAATAATCAATAAATAACCAACATCAATTCATAATCCATTAAACATAAACCAGCAACTTAAGTGGAAAGCTCTAACAAACAATACTGTTCAGAACGAACAAACTAGCTACACCACAACATCAACGATCACAACACAAACGAATGCCTAGATCATTCTCTCTTCCTTGCCATGATCCCACAGTCATACTTTGTCTTTACCTGCATCAACAACACAAATGAGACGCGTAAGTATTATAATAAATACTTAGTGAGGTAATCCTCCCAAGCAACATGCTATACACACAAGCATTAGAAACAATACACAAACAAACCAGACAATCTGACGAACGGGTGTCGAGCGACACTGACCACGAATGGTGTCGATCGACACTGACCATGAATGGTGTCAATCGACACTGACCACGAATGGTGTCGATCGACACCCCACCCTTGGTGTCGATCGACACTTGGCCTGACTGGTGTCGAACGACACCTCCCTTTAGTGTCGATCGACACCTATCGCGCTGGCACTTTTCCAGCGACTTCCACATCGCGAATTCTCCTTCTCCAAGTGCCCTAACTCGCAACCGACCCAACAACACAATCACGACCATAGAAACACGTCAAACAGTCAATCAATCAATCAATCAATCAACACATTAAAAAGAGAAAACATGAATCTAACGCTCAGATAAGCCCTTAGTCATGCACTCACCTCTTAGCAAGAATATTCTGAACGACAACTGAGAGAGAACAAACCCCTACATCCTTCTCAACGCACCACCGGACTCAGTTCTCCTTCTCCACAGGATGATCTCTCAGGCTCTGGAAACTCACAAAAAGACTTACATGAACTCACAGAACTTTCTCTCTGATTTCTCCTCTCAGAAAACGACAAAGTGGCTAATAAAAACCCTAAGTCATGTTTTCTAGCCTTATATATGCATCTGTTAGGGTTTCTCTTAAATCAAACCGATCAAACCGCGTGATTTAAAACAAAAACCCTAATTGCACGTTTTCTTGGTGTCGATCGACACTCCCTTAGTGGTGTCGATCGACACCCCTTAACCGAAGCCGGTTCACAGGCGTTACAATTCTCCCCCACTAATATAAATTCGTCCTCGAATCTAGCTTCACACTTCCACTCCGAGGAACTCTGTGCAACCGTCACTACGGTCCGCACTCCCTCCAACCGACCCTTCTAGGTCTCTATCCAGTCGATATATTCACGATTTACTTGTCATTGTTGCTCACAACTTTCTCTTCACTCTTAGACCGCAGTCTTTGAGCATATACCATCACTCTCAGGCCTCGGCCTACGGTATCTCGGGTATCACACATATTATCTTCTCCACTCATAGGTCAAACCTTGAGTTGTGCTGACTCATTCCTAGCCACAATGTCATCGAGCTACGACACTTGGAGAAAATAATACTACAAAACTCGCTCTCGGGTCGTCACCCTAAAGCACGCTCTCGGATCGTCACCTGAAGCCACCGTACCCCTCGTACTCTAAGAACACCAAGTCCCTCGAGCTATCGGTACCTCAGGAGTATACCCCGCTCCTAACGAGTTGTTGGAATCCTCATGTCCCTCAAGCAAACAATACTAAACGCTTCTGAGCATATCTCCCGACTCTCATGGTTTGCGTAAGACACCTCTATGCCTCACTAACCATCATGTCCCCTCGGGAACATCACCATGACCAACTCCAGGCCATCCCATAAACATACCCTTCACTTAGGATGTTTACTCCAAACTTTCCAAAAAAAACAAGTCCATTCCAGAAAAATTTCTATTTTTTGACAATGCATAACACATTCTTAAATAAGACAACTCAAGTCAAATTCAAAAAATACTCATCTTATTAATCATCAAATGTCATAATTGTTACAACTCCAAACGAAAATACAAATGAAAGAGAAATAAGAACAACAACTCAAAAGCTCAAAAACTCAATAACTCTAAAACTTGAAACCAAGGATAGGCAAACTCAAGCAGCAACCTACTTCTCGAACCACTTCTCAAACCTTGCCTTCATCCTCGCCTCTGGCTCCCAACTCTCCTATGTCACACCATCGCAATCCCACAAAACTCTGATCAAAGGAATCTTTTTCCGCCAAAGTTCCTTGATCCTCCTCTCGAGAACCCTCACTGGTCTCACCTCCAAAGTCATATTAGGCTGACGATCCGAAGGAATCTCAGCCACCACCTCATCATCCCTGTGAAGACACGTCCTCAGCATCGACACATGAAACACCTTATGGAATGCGCGCATAACCTCTGGCAACTCCAGCCTGTATGCCACTGATCCCACCCTCTCAACAATCCTGAATGGATCTGTTCGGACCCCGCAACATGGCCATCTTGAGATACACTTTGTCCCCAACCTCAAATTCAAGCTCTTTCCTCTGACGATCCTGAGCTTCTTTAATATTCAGTTTGAGAACCCGGATCCTCTCCGTAGTCTTCTGAAAAAAATCCACACCATATATGCTCCTCTCTCCCATTTGGGTCCAGCATAACGGTATCCTGCATGGCCTCCCATACAACGCCTCATAAAGAGCCATCCTAATACTCGCCTGATATCTGTTCTTGTAAGCAAACTCTACCAGACTCAAGTGATCTGCCCAATGACCACCAAAATCCAAGAGACACATTTGCAACATATCCGCAAGTGTCTGGATAGTCCTCTCAGATTGCCCATCTGTCTAGGGATGATAAGCCGTGCTCATATGCACCTTAGTGCCCAACTTTGNGTTCTTGTAAGCAAACTCTACCAGACTCAAGTGATCTGCCCAATGACCACCATAATCCAAGAGACACATTTGCAACATATCCGCAAGTGTCTGGATAGTCCTCTCAGATTGCCCATCTGTCTGGGGATGATAAGCCGTGCTCATATGCACCTTAGTGCCCAACTTTGTCTGAAAAGCTCTCCAAAACTCTAAAGTAAATTTGGAATTTCTGTCTAACACTATATACACATGTACTCCATGCAACTTCACGATCTCGCTCACATACTTCTTAGCCAAAACCGTCGCTCCATCGGTTTTTCTGATGGCCAGAAAATGTGCTGTCTTAGTCAGACGGTCCACAATCACCCAGATAGCATCCTTAATGCGCGACGTAGGCAAACTAACCACAAAATCCATTGTGATCATATCCCACTTCCACTCCGAAATAGGTAAACTCTGCAACAGACCACTAAGAACCAGATGTTCAGCCTTCACTAACTGGCAACCATCGCACTACGCGACCAAGTTAGCTACATCCCTCTTCATCCCGACCCAAT
The DNA here is from genome assembly GCA_900406355.1 of Erysimum pusillum. Lineage (NCBI taxonomy): Eukaryota > Viridiplantae > Streptophyta > Magnoliopsida > Brassicales > Brassicaceae > Erysimum > Erysimum pusillum. The sequence goes on along the minus strand of OVBW01001701.1, from coordinate 7,596 downwards.
GATAATACCTCTTGAGGTCTCGGTACATCTTAGTCGCTCCTGGATGAATGGAAAACATGCTCGCATGAGCCTTACTCAGGATCTGCTGCTGTAACTCCTCATATTTAGGCACACAAACTCGCCTATGCACAAGGATAGTCCCATTAATTGTGACCTGATACTCAGAGCTCTCTGCCTTAGAAGCCATAATCAATCTCTCATCTTTCTCCTGAGCCGCCCAAACTCTGCTCAGAAGATCCGCTCGATCAACAGCCTCTAACCCCAATGGCTCTCATGAAACAGCACACAAACACAAAATGCTAATCTCACTCACCAAGGACTCCACACTCTGCCTTGCAACAGAACCCACACACTTGCGACTCAACGCATCTGCAACCACATTATCTCCAGATCATAATCAGCCACTAGCTCCATCCACCGCCTCTGCCTCAAGTTCAGCTCTGGCTCAGTAAAGATATACTTCAGACTCTTATGATCTCTGAACACCTTCACCTGACCACAATAAAGATAAGACCTCCAAAGCAAAGATCACTGCATCCATCTCAAAATCATGAGTAGGATAGTTGCACTCATGCTTCCTCAACTGCCGTAAAGCATAGGCAATAACCTTCCCACGCTACATCAGAATACAACCCAAACCAACTCTTGAGGCATCTGTGTACACCATATTGGGCTTCCCCTACTCTGGCAACGATAACACTGGTGTACTCGTCAACATCTCCTTCAGGCTCAAGAAATCCTCCTCACACTCATGTGACCAAACAAAAGGAACATCCATCCCTCTAAGCTTAGTCATCGGATGTGCCATACTCGTGAACCCCTTGACGAACCTCCTGTAATACCCCGCCAACCTAAGAAACTTCTGATATCAATAGCATTCGTTGGTGTAGGCCAGTCTTTGATAGCCTCAATCTTCTCTTAATCAACAGAAAATCCCTCTGTGAAAACATGTGACCCAGAAAACCTATCTCTCTCTGCTAGAAACTGCACTTGCTCAACTTAGCGAACAGCTTCTGCTCCCTCAGCTTCTCCATCGCTCTCATCAGATGCACCTCATGCTCCTCAGAAACTTTAGAATATACCAGAATGTCATCAATAAAGAGATCACAAACTCGTCCAAAAACTCCTAGAACACGTAGTTCATCAACCTCATGAACGATGTTGGTGCATTAGTGAGACCAGAGGCCATAACCACAAACTCAAAATGCCCATACCTCGTCATGATAGCAGTCTTGGGCACATCTGCCTCCGCTATCGGGATCTGATGATACCCTGACGCCAAATCGATCTTAGAAAAATAAGTAGCGCCCCTCAACTAATCCAATAACTCATCAATCCTCGGCAAATGAAACTTGTTCTTCACAATGACCCGATTCAACCCCTAGTAGTTAATACACAAGCGGAAACTCCCGTCCTTCTTCTTAACGAATAACACCGGTGCTCCCCAATGTGAAGTACTAGGACGAATGAATCCCTTATGCAATAAATCCTCCAGCTACTTCTTTAGCTCTGCCATCTCTGATGGAGCCATAGACAATGGTGATGTCCCTGGTTCCAACTCAATCATAAAAGATCAGACCGAGATGGTGGTAATCCCTGCAATGACTGAAACACATCCTCAAACTCCTGAACAACCCGAATGTCACTCACTGCTACATGCCCCACAGACTCCAGCGTAGATATCGTCACCAAGTAAGCATCACAGCCTCTCTTAGCCATCTTCTCTACCTGCACTGCTGAGATGATGAGACTTCCTGGGTAGATCTCACTCTCTGATAAACCAACCTCTCCTCTGGCCGCTCAAACAAAACTCTCCCACGGTGACAGTCAAGATGTCCCCTGTCATGGCCCAACCAATCCATCCCCAGAATAACATCATACAGCTCCACAGGGCTGCTAATCAGATCCGCTGGCATCGACTCTCCTGCAATCTTAACGACACCAAACTGTTCACCATGATCCCCACGGATGTTGCCACGCGAGGCACTCTCCGGGGTAATGAAGCAATGCGATGCTCCAGAGTTAAACTACACGTGGGCCTCTACACCGCCCACCAATAAGGTCCCTACACAAACCTTATGTGCTAAGAACCCTAACATTCAACACAGAAATAATGATATCCAAAACAACAGAAATAAATCACAAAGTCTAAGTCTTACAAATCATACTAATGATTGCTCTGGTGCTGGTACCGCTGCCTCAAATGATGTGTAACCCTGCGGTGCCACTACAATATGCTGCACATTCTGCTGCACTTCATGCTGCACCGCTGGCTGCACCACTGCTACTGCCATCTGCTGCAACTTAGGACATTTCGACATGAGATGTCCGCNCTTACAAATCATACTAATGATTGCTCTGGTGCTGGTACCGCTGCCTCAAATGCTGTGTAACCCTGCGGTGCCACTACAATATGCTGCACATTCTGCTGCACTTCATGCTGCACCGCTGGCTGCACCACTGCTACTGCCATCTGCTGCAACTTAGGACATTTCGACATGAGATGTCCGCTCTCCTTGCAGTGGTAGCACTCTCTAGTCTGCACTCGCTGAGTACAGTCTGTCACCTTGTGGTCAAGGCTCCCACAAGCATGACATCCAGCACGACCACCTTGTCCAGATTTGGTCCTCCTCGGCTGAACAGCTGGACTAACTGCCACCACCTGCCTCTGAAGGTCCTCCTTAACCTCAGTAGCCGTCTCCATAAGTGCCGCATTCATGGTGAAACTCGACACTCTACACTGCACTCTCAGATCAGGTCGAAGTCCCCTCAAGAACCTTCTCAACTGGGTCTGATCATCCTCCATGCCCCGACCTGCATACACTAAGAGCCGGTTAAACTCCCTGTTATACTCCCAAACCGACCGCTCTCCATGCGTCAGCTCGAGAAAACGCGCTTCCATACGGTCTAGCGCCTTCTGCGNCCCTCAAGAACCTTCTCAACTGGGTCTGATCATCCTCCATGCCCCGACCTGCATACACTAAGAGCCGGTTAAACTCCCTGTTATACTCCCAAACCGACCGCTCTCCATGAGTCAGCTCGAGAAAACGCGCTTCCATACGGTCTAGCGCCTTCTGCGAAAAGTATTTGGCATTAAACTCTGCCACAAAATCTGCCTAAATCATGTATGCGTGCCTCCTCCTTGTAGTTACACTCCACCACCACAAATGTGCATCCCCCTCCAGAAAATGCACCGCGAGATCCATCCAATTATCGGCCTCCTCAGGACTAGCACCATCAGAGAAATACCCGGTATCAATCCTCTGCAACTGTTCCATCATCCTCGGATAAGATGAAACCTCTTCATCAATTCCAAGACTACTGTGCAAAATGTACTTCAATTTTAATAATTATAGATTAATCAGTTTATATTTGAAAGTGTGGATTTACCAAATTAACATCCCTAGATTCATTAATATTTATATTACCATCTACCTAAGCAATAGAAAAGAAATATTTGTATTCATTTTTTATGTGTGTTTGCAGGGATCTTTGCCGGTACCGTCATGTTGATTTTTATTGGTGGAATATATTGGTTATACAAATTTAGTAGAAAACAAATGAGGCTAAACCAAAAAAGAAAGTTCTTCGAACGTAATGGCGGTTTATTGTTGCAACAACAATTGACTTCAACAGAAGGCAATGTCGAGAAGACAAGAGTGTTCAGCTCGAGTGAATTGGAGAAAGCCACCGAAAATTTTAGCATAAATAGAATACTTGGTCAAGGTGGTCAAGGTACTGTGTATAAAGGAATGCTTGTTGATGGTAGAATTGTAGCAGTAAAGAAGTCTAAAGTTGTGGACGAAGACAAGCTAGAAGAGTTCATCAACGAGGTTGTTATTCTTTCCCAGATTAACCATAGAAACATCGTGAAACTTTTGGGTTGTTGCCTTGAGACAAATGTCCCTATGCTCGTTTACGAGTTTATTCCCAATGGCAACCTTTTCGAACATCTTCACGATGAGCTTGATGATTACACGATGATTACTTGGGATGTGCGTTTCCGCATAGCAATAGATATTGCAGGAGCTCTTTCATACTTGCACTCAGCTGCTTCATCTCCAATCTATCACAGAGATATCAAGTCTACAAACATCATGTTAGACGAGAAATATCGAGCCAAAGTTTCGGATTTTGGAACTTCAAGATCAGTAACAGTAGATCATACCCACCTGACAACGGTGGTTTCAGGTACGATGGGATATATGGATCCTGAGTACTTTCAGTCTAGCCAATTCACGGCAAAGAGTGATGTGTATAGCTTTGGGGTTGTGCTAGCAGAGTTGATCACCGGAGAAAAGTCTATTTCTTTTTTCCGGTCACAAGAAAATAGAACATTGGCAACTTACTTCATTCTTGCGATGAAGGAGAACAAACTCTTTGACATTATTGATGCAAGAATCAGAGATGGTTGCATGTTTGATCAAGTAACTAAAGTGGCGAAAATTGCAAGGAGGTGTCTGAATTTGAAAGGAAAGAAACGACCAACAATGAGAGAAGTGTCGATTGAATTAGAGAGGATTCGTTCGTATCTTGGAGATATGCAACCACATGAGTATGTTAGTGAAAGTGAGGAAGAAAAAGAGGAAAGTGTCGTGGAAGTTAACATGGGGTTGGATTCTTTCAGCAATGTGAGTGTTACTGCTCCAGCTTCTCAATACAATATTGGTACATCGTCTTTGTCATGCTTAGAGGTTGAACCATTGTTTCCTCTTCAAACAAAGTAGTACTTCAAGCTCCGTACAACCGTAAAGTCACAAGTTTCTGCTTCTACGTTCGATTTCAATATTTCTATGTGTAAAAGTAACTATTTCTATAAATGTCTGCAAATGTGTAATAACGAACATCGTTTGAATGTACTCTTTATTTTATCTTTTTTTAGAAAAGAGAATTAAAATTGCATATCAAAGTTGTATATAATTATAGATCTTTTGGAAATTACTACAATATTTATGCTTTTTTTTTTTTGGGGACGACAATATTTATGCTTTTAATTGTACCCTTATTGACTTTGTTACAAAGAAAAATTGTTAACAAAATTTCTGTACGAGTTGTCAAGCTTTCTTGATACAAAAAAATAAGTTTGACGATTTAAAAATAAAAGTCTACGGGAGTTTGTAGTAGACNTGTAGAAGTATTCGATTAGTAGATTTATTTGGTAACCTCATTTTGTTTCGTTGTAAATTTGATTTCAGAGGTAGACTTGTCTAACAAATTTATTGATAGGGTAGCAAACTTTTATATATATTGACAAACTTTTCTTTAATACATACTTATTATGAAAATTTATTTTATTTGTGAAATACATATAAGAATTAAATTGAGTGCACTACAAGAAAACAAGCGATTTCCTACGGCAAAAATTGAAGGAAATCGGTAGGAATAGAGGTTTTTCANNGATTTCCTACGGCAAAAATTGAAGGAAATCGGTAGGAATAGAGGTTTTTCACCAATTTCCTACGATAACAGTTGATTTAACATATGAGGAGAATAAAAATATTAACTTAGCATATATATAGAATTATATATATATTTGTGGTGGCATCAATATCATATTTTTATCTGATATGTAATAGTGATAATTTATTCAATTAATGAAGATAATTTTCTAGGATGTACAAATATGTCTTAGTCTTACCACATAAAAAAAATTGATTTTAAACAAAATCTAACATAGGTCATTTATCAAATTTATAAAACTAAACAGTGTATTTTTCAAAAACTTCCTTAATTAATGGTCTTAGATTTTCAACGGTTTTAAGAGTTGTTTTTTTTTTT
>OVBW01001700.1:0-14025 GCA_900406355.1 Erysimum pusillum | reverse complement strand
TGTTTGTCCTGACAACATGCAAGAGCTCATACTTTGCATTTCCTCTGTCATAATCATTGCTAGACATCAATACTGCAGCTGCTCCCATTCGAAAGAGACAGTTGGTAAGAAGCATAGATCTATCTTTGCCAATGTACCAATGTGTATTCAGCGCTTCAGTGCTAACAATAAGAGCCAAGGAGCCTCGGTGAACCTGTAGCAAGTCGTTAGCCAATCCGACTGATAGAATCCCAGCCGCACAACCCATCCCGGACAAGTTAAAGCTCTTGATATTACTTCTCATATGGAATTTGTTGATCAACATTGCACTAAGAGACGGTGTAGGCGAATGCAAACTGCAGTTTGTTATCAGTATGTCTATGCTTCTTGGGCTTAGTTTGTTTTTCCTCAGGAGATCCTCAACAGAGGTGAAGAGAGTAGTCATGACTTCGATTTTCACCGAGGAGAGAGATTTCTTGAGAGGTACTTCCATCAAGGAAAGAGGAATGCTGGTTTGGTTACTTAACCAGGATCTCTCCAGAATCCGGGCTTGGAAATCAATACTCTCTTGATCAAGCTTGTTATCGAGGTAGATAGTTTCGATAAGAGTAGACATTGGGACGCGGTTTGAGTCAGGTGCTCGATAACAAGTGAAATCAAGTAAGTAGACTTTGACTCTTCTTCTAATTCTTTGGTAGATCAAATGCAATACTAACAAACCAGCAAAGATCTTAAAGACAGTACCACCTGAGCTGAGAAGTGTCGTTAGCTCTGACATGGTCAAAGAGATTGGTGAAACTCTGTGTATCGTTTGGTTCATTTCACTTTTGAGTAAAGTTTTTTCATGAGATTATTGATTTGCTTGCTATGGTTGGTTACTTGGTTTACATGAAGATATAAGAGAGAATGAAATTATTATTATCATGTGGAAGTTGTTGCAGAGGATTTCACTGCGTTAGGTAATGCTAAGCATTATTTGTGTGGCTTTGTAACAATTAATCTCAACACGTCTTCTTGTTTTGTCTGTTTAGTTTGGTGCTAATCTGTGGTTTAGGTTTAACTAGCCACTGTAGAACTATATTGTAATTGACAAAACAGACTTATATACAAATTCAATTTTAACATTTAAAATTGAATTTTTGTTTTCTTTGAAAAACTTTGGAAGGTTTCTCATGGAAGTGCCCTGAGGTTTTCATACAATATTTTGGAGATATTTCTTGTATTTGACTTCATATAATTTTGTGTTTTCAGCCTGATTCGTTGCAATCATCATGTCTTCTTCAGTTTTATTTGCATCAATCCAAAAACTGTCTAATCAACAATTGTCGTGTTAATTATACACGAGATAGACAATTTACAAATTTGAGGATATCAAAATCATTTCTCATCTTCTATATACACCAACCAACAAAAGAAAAAGAGAATAAGACCAAAATAATTTGTAAATTTCTTATTGTGCTCTACGAAAATTGCAAAAAAGTTTCATGAAAGAAAATCATTTAAGATCTGACAAGCTGAGGGGTCAGAAATTAAATGAATATATTCCACTGTTTATATTTGTAATTTTGTGTTACTTTTTCCGAATAATTACACTCCAAAATATGAAACTAAAACACTTAACAACAAAAAAGTTACACACTGATGTGAACTACACGATGTTTTCAGCAAATGGGGATAAAATGCATGCTGTTTTAATATACGGTATCAGTACATATTGTCTTCATTAATGACAGGTAGGTTTTGGCAATTACAGACACTTTAGATTCTATGGTTTGCTTTGGTAATAACTATGAAAACGATGGACCAAACTTACTACGCAACACATGAGCATGAAGTCATACAAGAGGTATTAAATGAATGGGTTTGACCCATCATGAATAGTATTTATAGACCCAACATGTTCTTGTCACACCATGATTGAATCAAGATGAGTCGGCAAAAACCACTTGAAATTTTTTTCATCAATAAAAACATTTAATTTTTCGGGGTAGATAGATATGAAATCTATGGACTTGAAATACTTGGAAGTTTTATTATGAGCGCAAATTTCGGAATTGAATGTAAGAAATGAGCGGATGTGTTGTATTAATCACTCTAAGAGTGTCGAGAAGTGGACCTTAGTTTCATTCAGATTACGACTTCGATTTGTTTTATTGGGTTTGTTTTTGTGTTTAAGTGTTAGTATATTAAAGTGTTTCTTTTCCCCACAAAATGTAACTAGCTGCAATTTTGGGGTCCAATTCTTTTTCTTTTTCTTTTTTTTTTGTGAAAGGAAAAGCTAAAATTTGTATTTTTTTGGGGATAAAATTTACAACCCATAAAAATGGCGATTGGTTTAGAAAAAAAATTGATTAAACCAAAATTACAAAATTATTGGTAGATAGAAAAAAATTTGGGTGAGATTAAGCCGGAGAAAGGGAAACTACGGCCAAAATAGTAAGAATTTTTTTATCATATCGAATACCGGAAAACCGTTTCCAGGTCATACCGAAAACAGTCAAACGAATCACTGGATATGCATTTTATAAAAGTGGTTAATGAAAAAAATATATATGTTTAAAAATTTAAAATTTTCAAATGCATAAATTGGCATAAAAAGGAAGTCTATATTTTCATTATACTCATATATTCTCAGATTATGATTCATACAGTTTAACTTCTAAAGTATTTCCACAAACAACAATTCATGACAATTTAGAACCAAAGAAAAATACATAAACTCATTGCTACTTAAAAAGTATTTGGTATTGGTTGCCTTTGCGTTTCCACGTTATAATGACTGTAGTCTAATTATAAAATTTCCATGCTAGTATATGTGGCGATTTCTAGATTCTTAAAAGATGGAGTAAGTTTAGAACATGCCTAGTATTTTTATTAAGATCTTGATCTCTTGAACGATCCTACTAAAAATTGATCTAATAACACATGATCATCTTTTAAATAATCAATTATACATAGTTTTAGTCTTTGGAACATCGATGATTCCACATGGAAAAATACAAATAAAAATACAAAGGAGTGAGTAAATGAGAAAGAGCCCTTTTTACCCTGTCTCTTTGGCTTTGCAGAATCCTTTATATGTAGTTTCATCTCATGGACCCCTTTATGTCCTTTCTACACGTTAATCTAATAAACCAATCTTCTCTATTCTTTTGTCCTTGATCCACTTTAACAATATCAACATGAAAACCAAATTTGCACTGTGTTGAATTTATAGAGATTAGGTGATCAGTGATGTGTATGTAGCAGTGCAATTGTTATTAATGCCTTAATTCTGTGGGTCACATAAGATAAAAAATAAATTGAAGCTATTTTGGGGACCATGGAATCATAATGCATGTGGCTTTTGATTCACTCATCTATCACAAAACACACACTTAAAAGCCAGTCAAACACATAAATATTTTTCTTCCTTTGACTGGCTTTTCCAGTTGGGTTTTGGTTACTAATTTAATTGATTACTTCTAAAACACACATCATAATCACAACATAAAGCAAGACACATGGTTCTAAGAGAGATTAGAGAAAGAAAATAGGATTTATAAAATAGACAAAAATTGGCATAAAAAAAATTGTGAATAAAATGTGTTTTTTTTTTACATGTAATATCATATAGAATACAATGTTATCAAAATGAATCATACAAACATTATTTAGAGAAAGAAAGTATAATTTATGAAATAGACAAAAGTGGCAAAAAAACAAGATGTGGCAAAATTGTAAATAAAATATCATATAGAATACAAACAACATAAAGCAAACGAAAACTAATTTATTATCCATTGTGCCATGTGTATTTCTTGCAAACAACATAAAGCAAGACAGATTAGTCAAAGAGAGATTAGATAAACAAATTAAAGATTAAAATAACCAAGAGAAAAAGACAAATAAACAGAGAAAAAAAGTATCCTAAGTTGATGATGAACATAGAAGAGTAGTGTGAAGAACATTACAATACTAATAAGATTACCAAAAGATCATCAATCAACAAATGTTTCAAAGAAACACCTAAAAAGATAAACACATTGATGAAAAAAAGATAAAAACTAAAATATCTTTAATGTAAATTTTTCTTATTTAAGAACTTATTGAAACACAAAGATATTAATTTTAGTTTCTAACAGCCAACAAAGAAGGAATTGCACCCAAGTTTGGAGTTGTGTTCTTGCTTGTAGAATCTGAAATTGTACGGCCTCTTTTACCAGATGATGAAGAAGATGTAAAAGCTCTCATTGGACTTGCAAATGCCCATCCCCAACTTCTGTTCCTTCCTCCACCCATGTTATGATGATGATTATGATGTTGATGTTGATGATGATGCTCAGTTGATGATGATGATACCCATGATGATGAAGAAGAGGAAGATGATGAAGATGTCATTATCATAAACCCACCAAAGATCCCACCACATCTAACCATTTCCCTCACACCATTACTAGGATTACTACTATTACTAACCTTGGCTTTGTTATTATTGTTATTACCTTCTCTTTGTGACTCAACTCTTCTCAAAGTACAATCTCCAAACCCATTTGTAATCCTTTCAAAGAAATCACCAGAGAAGCTTCTACTTCCACATCCAACAGATCTAGATCTTGACACTTTCCTTTCACTTGGTGTTACTTCAATGTTTGGACTCCCATCTTCTTCAACAATCACATCAATGCCGTTTCTACTACTCCCAACACCAACTCCATTCACTACTCTCTTTGTCATTGAAGAAGACGCTGAAGAAGAAGAAGACGAAGATCCCATAGTCTCTGTCAACTCTGTTTTTGTCTCAGTCTGGCTTGTGGGTTGATGAAAGTTTCCAACTTTCTTACTGCTACTATGATGTTTTGAGGAGTAGAGATGTAAAAAGGACCAAAACCCATTTCTCTTTCTTGGACTCAAATCTGAATCTCCGTACGTTGTCTTCGTTGTTCTCGTAGATTGACTTCTCTTGTAAACAATACTCGTCGTAGTTGTTGAAGATGAAGCTTTCTTCTTCTTAGCTAACAAAAACGGAAGCTTGTTGTTGTTGTTTGTGACATTTCTAGCTCCGGAGACGGAGAGAGAGAGAGAAGCTGAGAGATTTGTAGCGGAGGAAGTGGTTGTACTACCAACAGAGTCAGATCTGAAGGAAGGAGAAGAAGAAGAAGAAGATGAAGAGAGATGTTTAGGAAGTGGGAAAGATGAAGTTACAAGCTTTCCAAGCTTTTCTTGGAGACAAAAAGCACAGATCCCACCTGGGTTTTTAGTAAAAGGATGGTTTATACATTGCATACCATCACCCATATCTTGATCTTTTGCTTCCACCATTGATGAACCTTATACTTCCTCTGTTTTTTTTGTCTCTGTTTCTTTGAGAGATGAAAGAAGGAGAAAGGTTTGAGCTTTGAGTATTATTTGTTTCTCTTCTTTTGAGAGAGAAGAAGAAAAATGGAAGAAATGAAGAGAGAAGAGAAGAGAGTGGGTTTGTGGCAGAGAGAGGGGTCGAGTTCCCAGATGCACGTGGGATACTGACTTCTTTGTGGCTTTCTCTCTTTTTTTTTTTCTTTGTGTTTGTGTTTTGGGTTTAATCTTAATTTTTAGCTCTTCAAATCTTCCAAAAGGTTTTATAAGACTAATTTTTTTTTTGGTTACTCAATAATCATGTTTTAGGATGGAACTAAAAAAGGTTTATGGCCCAGTTTGTATAACCCTACATCCACGTGGCTTTTCTACCATTATTGAATGTAGTAGCTCTTTGTTTAGTACTCCAAGCTAGCTAAAGCTAACTCTAGTAGTAGTACTTTTCTGATTTACTCTGTAGTAGGAGTATTATTGTAGTATTAATGTGAAAAAAAAACTTGGAGAAAATATTTTTTCATGTAACATTTTTCTTTATTTAAGAATTTACATTTTTAAATTTTGATGGTTATAATTTTTTTTTTTTTTTTGGTTATCTCGTGATTTATAGCTTTCAAACGAATAGATTATGTGATTGAATCTATCTTGTGGTCTAAAAACTTGTTAATTTATCTTCTTCTTTATAGGTGAGGTGTTGCTACTTGCTAAGTCTTGTGAAATTGCAAATATCTATATTATTATTAGCTAAAGTTAACGAAAAATATTTTTTTTGTCGAGATCGGTATTTACCAATCCGTATATACTTTGAAACTAACTGGATATTTGATAAACGACTACATTTTATTGGATTAGCCGCTGATTTATTGAGTATTTGTAGTAAGTAGTCTTTTTTTTTTGTCACATATTTATAGTAAGTGAGCAAAGGTGACAAGATATGGATCGGAGAAGAAGAAAGAGTGGTCCAGAACTACATTGAAGTTTCATGTCTTTTTGAGCTTATTATTTTACGCCATTGTAATTTGTGAATTTGTGATATTGTCTCGTCTCTTTCATAGAAACGTCTTCTAATTTTTGTTCCTATTATTTTTTTCAGAAAAAATTCAAAATACTTCATTTTTAAGATGTCTTATATTTCAATATTTGTATTCGGTATAAGTATACATCCAAAAATATTGGTAATATTTATATTTATATAATCTAAATATCTAAAATAAAAAAAAATTTGGGTATTTCGAATAATTTGAATAGTTTTGGGTGATACAAATACAATTTTTTCGGATATTTCTGGTATTTTTGGAAAATTTAGATAGATTTAGGTAGAGGATACAAGTACAATTGTTTCTAAGCATTTTAGCAAATTTCAGAGAATTATAACATTTTGTGGATAGATTCAGATACAAAATATCCATCTGAAGTGCATCCAAAAAAATTTTAGAATTTTTACCAGTTTTCACCTAGAAAAAAACCAAACCGAATCCGAACCAAGATTTTAAAATACTCAAACGAGACCTAAATCCCAAAACTTGAAAACTTGAACCCAAATAAATCCGATCAGAATACTCAAATACTTAGACCTAATCGTTTGTATAGAAAAATCCATCCAGGATGAACCAATATCAGTCCGTTGTTTGCAGGATAATACACACTAAATGGAGTCTAGCTAGCTGATTTTTTTTTTCAATTCGTAATTTGACTTAATTCAATAAATTGCTCTAATCATCAATTGCTAAAAGCCTCTTTTGTTGTTACAATATATCATGGGCCAAGCACAAGAATCCAATGGTGGTTGTTACCGTAAGCATGAGTTTGCAAATAAGAACCGTTGGATAGATAAGAGGAGGCTCACATGCACATCCTTCATCCTTGTGTTTTGTCTTATCCTAAAGAATGGAGAGAGATGGGGAAAGATGTCACGCCACCTTGAGAGCACACTACCTACGAACTAGTTCTTGATTTTTATTTTATTTTTAACTTGCTATTTCCTTATTTCATTGATTGACTACATGGCTATATACGTTATATGATATAGTATATAGTAGTATAGGTAGTAAATTATGAGTGGAATATGTATAATAATAAAATAGAGATGCTTCACGTAATAGTGTAACTTGATAGACCGACCGAGATGAATTAAAATAATTTGCATGGACATGATGCTCGCAAAAGTATGAGCTCGTTCCATACATCACCGTCATTTCATTAGCTTATTTAATACTTAACTTAAAGGTAAATAAATCTTCACACATAATCATCTTATACTGTCAAATAAATTGTCAGCCCTAAACTGGGAAACTGCGTTATATATCATCAAATTAACGACTAATCTGTGGATCATGAGTGATTATGAGCCTAACCAAAAATATTCGTAATTACCCTCATAAAACTATTGATCATCGAATCATCACAAACACATTTCAAGAAGAACCATATATAGAAGTATTGCAAAAACTAAAAAAATTGGTTATTAGCTTACACGATTTATGCACTTTAAAACATTTATACGACTTACTATAATCAAAATATATTTTTTTGTCAATCGTAAATCTAAATGTTGTGAAAACTAAAAATTGTTATCTACCTCCAATATTTTCTAAAAGATGTAACGCTTACGGTAAAAAAATATCAGGAAAGAAATTAACAATAATCTTCCATAAAACTTGTTTGTTTTCATCATCTCTGGAGAAAAAGTTGTAGAGGATACCAGCAGACACCTGGTTCAGTTGGCATTACTAAATGAGACATTTTTTCAAACATTGGAGATGCGTCACTGAAACCCTCAAACACCTGGAACATAATAAAAATCAACAAGTTAGTCATCAAATTGAAATATATGGATCAAAACAAACATTCCAAAGTCTCCATGCTTTATTATTTGTTAAGTTGCAGAAACATATTAAAGAGCAAGACAAAATCAGTAGAGAACACTTGCCATCCCCGTGTCAACTGGGTCTAAGCGCAGATTAATTTGAACATTTTTCAACCCCTCGAACAGATTACTCGGATCCGTAACTCTGTTGAAATATTGTTGAGAGAAAGAAACAAAGGCTTTTGGACGAGAGAGAACAGAACACAAAATCTGAAACTTTTTCTTTATTACTCGACAACTTGTACAATAAGATAACATCAACCTTGTGTAGTTTCTCTAAAGACACAAAGCAACCGTTGCAACTTACAAAATTAACAACGGTTCGTAGCAAGTCACGGTTAACACATACCTTTTGACTTTACAATACACTTAATAATATAGTTCTAAAAAATAACATTAACCTAAACTCAATTATAACCAACAAACTGGATAAGTAGCCATCATAGTAAAATTGAGCTTCGCTTTAACAAGGGAGTTGAGATTAACAACTGGAAACTCATCTTGAAGAACATCACGGTATTCTAAGTAGGTAAGACTTGGAGTATCAAAACTAATAGCCTCATAATCAGCGAGTTCATAATCATCTAAATACTCACGCCGAATAGTAAGTCTCTTAATTTTGAATTTGAATTTTGTAACTCTGCCTACTAATAAAGCTTTTAGAACGAAAATATAAATAAATTGATTGACGAAAAAAGTTGACCAAAAAAAAAAAAAAAAAATTGACCAAAAAAAGCTCTCTGGTTGGATTTCTGAAGGCCCAGATAAACCAAGGCCCAAATAAATTCTCCCGCGTAAAAGATAAATAAACCTAAAAACTATCTTCCCCGAAAAGTTTCGAAAATTGAGTCATCCCGCCGGGAGAAAATGACCGTCGTCGCCGCCGAAGAACGGGCTCAGAGACCACTCACCGATAACGAAATCATTCGTTTAGCACAGTACCACCATTGTCAAAACGGATTCTCTCTCCCACCTTACCTTCTCTCACCGTCTTCTCACGATTCTCTTCTCTCATACCTCAAATCTCGCTCTTCTTCACCATCGCCGTCGAAACCAGTTTCTGAGTATGTGATCGCTCTTTTATCTCTAATCTCTCTGTCTCCGACTACTCCGTCTCTCTCTTCTCTCCTCGCTTCGCTTCTCATCTCCTACACTCAAATCTTCAATTCCGGCAAAATCCCGAGCGATTCGGATTCTCTCAAGACGATTCAGCTATTCGGTACTCTCTTACGATACTTACACATTAAGGAGGTTAAATCTGTAGTCGATTCGATCTTATCAGGTGTGTCTAGAGTTATCAGTATCGATGACGCCCAGTTGTTTGATTTATTGCCTGTGTGCTTTGAATTATTGCGGAATCCGAGAGAAGCTAAAGCTAGTGAAATCGATTTCGTTAATTCGACGATAGATCGTGTTCTTAGTTGTGAATGGAAGAAAGGTTTGTTGACGAAAATGGTGTCTCTAGCAAAGGAGTTTTCATTTCTGGATAAAGGGAGAAAGAGTGAATTGGTGGAGAAGGTGTTTCTTGGTATTAAGTGTATAGACTTGCAGGATTTGCCTTCACTTGTGTATCAGTTGTTGGTTCTTGCTTCGAAAGGTTTTTGCAAGAGGGAAGTGATTGGGGGTGTTGTTGGTTTCTTTGGGGCTAAAGCTGAGACTAGAGTAGCTTCCGTTGTTAGACAGATAGAAGGAACTGTTCTTCTTCATGTGAATTTCGCAGTGAAGCAGGATCCTTCATTGGGGCAAGAGGTTGTGGCGTTAGTCAAATCTGATCTTAGGGCTTTCAATCATTTTACAGTTGCGGTTCTGTTTTCGGTTGCTAGAGTCAGAAAATTTGGTGAGAACTCCTTGGGGATTTTGAGAACAGCTTTGCTTACTGCGTACAATGATTATAGACTCTCCAAGTAAGTAATGGCAAACAGAATCATTGATGATGTTTTAGGAGTACTTTCTCGTTCATGTTAAAGGCTGTACAATTTTACCAATTCGTTTGTCAATGATATACAGAGATTGCAAGTGGCTACCTGATGAGCTGAAGGAAGAGAGTTTCCTGCATGCCAAATTGGTTGAAAAATCTTTGCTAAGAGCGGTATGTTCCCCTGCTTTTTTGTTTTTGGGATTTTAGTCTTTCTATCATAGCAGGACAGCATTGCAAGATGATTAAGCAATATTTTTTTTTATATTTCGTTAGGTTAGCGAGTGCAGATATGGGAGGGAGCATGTGGTTCCAAGTGTTATTCAGTTTGGCTTTATGTTACTTGAATCTGTCGAAGAAGGTAGATCCAATGAGTTTGGTGATTCTAATGGCATACTGGGTATTGAGAAGCTTAGCATTCAGATTCTGGGAACCCTATTTGAAGTCCATGATATGACAAGAAACGAGGTTGGTACAAAACTGATGCCTTAATTTCTTTTTAATGCTTTCTACACTGGCACTCAAACCTTTATGCTAGTTTGCATTGGTAACTTCACAAACTTAGTTGAGTGATACTCATACCTTGCAGATAATTGAGCAATGCAAGTTTCGCATTCTTTCTTTGAAATGCGCTAAGAGCAAGCCAATAGTGAGGTCAGTAATGCTTAATGGATATGGTTGTCAACCATTTCTCCATGTGCTGAGGAGGGTGATTTTGTAGGTTGTTAGGGTATCTTGTCCAGAGATACTCACTTATCATGTTGGAATTTGTCCACCATCTCAAAGAGTTATTGGATTATTTCACTTTCATGGAGGGAAATATCAGCTGTTTTCTTGTTTCTGCTGTTATCCCGCTCATCAAATTCAGCCGTGATCTTCAGGTAAAATATATACTCTCTTCTGCCCATCTGCTGCTGCTTGGAGTGTTTCATCTTTTAGAATTTATAATACTCATCTATTTGTATGCATTTTTCTTATCTATGGCATTGGGAAAAAGAAACGAGTCTTTCATGCGAAGACCTCAGATTAAATTTAACTTGATGATGCAGGACTATACCATCTTGGTGATTCGCAAGGCTATGTTTAGAAGGGAAGATACCGTTCGTATTGCAGCAACCAAAGTAATAATTGATCTGATACTTGCAGAGAAACAAGCTAAGAGAGATAGCTCGTTTACTTTCCAAGACTCAGCAAGCCAAGCCAGTTCCAGTCAGCAGACTGAGATGAGCTCTATTGTGAGGGGAAACCTCTTTACGGAACTGAATGGATTGCTTCAAAGATGTCTTTACCAGCAGGTGTCTTTTTCGTTCTTGATCATGGAAAGTTTCTTTCAAGAGAATGAAATTCTTTTTAGAGCTCTTTGGTTCCTAAATGTAGGCAAAAGTGAAGGAAGTAGTTTATGATGGGCTTGTGAAGTTAGTCCTGATTGATCCATCAAGTGGAGGACATGTGTTGGACTTTCTTATGCCTCACTTTCTTCGTTTCTTCAGACAGGTAACTGTCAAATGCTTCATTTTCACGCCACACTAAGAATGACTCTTCGGTTTGGCTTGATGAAACAGGAAAAAAAATATTTTTACAGGGAAGAGCTGTTGCGAGATTTTTTCAACTTTCATTGTTGATAGACACAACTTAAATACATGTTTTGACAACTTGTGATTATGCTGGCAGGACACAGATTTTCAACTTGGAATCACTTCATGCATTAAAGTAGAAGGTGGGAAATCTATCATTGAAGAGCCCTTGGATAGGCTTCTCTTTTGTGTCTCTTGGATTTTACTCCTCCAGCCGCACAACAGCTCTGATCGGCCTTCCGATGCCACGTGGCCATCCTTTGGTTTCTCACTTTCACAAGATAATGAGGTATTGCTACAGAAGAACTTGTTTTGTGTTACCTACTAGAGCGTAGTTGTAAATAATAATGCTTGGGTACATTCAAATTTCGTATGGCAGCAGCAGGTAGGAAGAAACGTATCTCATGAAATGTACTCCAGTACTTTGGTGAAGATCCGAGGCTTCTTACTAGGCAAGAAGTTAGGGGGTACGTATACAAATGATCGTTGTTAACAAAAATATCGACTTTCTTGCATACCTGAACACGTCTGGTCTGCTGTTACATCTATTTGCTTTCAAGTCTGGTTCGTATAGGTTGTGTGTTAGGCTTAGTCTAGTTCCAGAAGAGAAATACAAGATGGAGATAGTGAATCTTAAAACCAAAAGGAGCATCTCAGTCATTAAATTTTTCTGTTTATTAAGTACTTAGCTTCTGATCTTCTCGTTTGCATTTTACAGATATTGTTGGGCAGACTCAGGACACAGTTTCCGCATCTCTGCAAGAAGATAAAAGAAAATCCTATGGTTTAATTATACTGGGAATCGTTCAAGTGCTGCTAAATTATATTATAGTGGATCTAGAGAAACAGCCAGAGGGGAAAAAGGGTGCTATCAGAAAGGAGATTGTTGATTTGATTGATTTATATGAATCACTGGAAAAAGACGTGGGGAAATCGAAACAGAAGAGAGTACGATTTAGCGCCTGTAATGATACTGATATGGGAAACGCAAGTAGCAATGAAGAGCGAGAAAAAATTCCCTTTTTGGCTACTTCAAGTATCTTCCAGCTATTTCTACTCACTTTCGAACTCTATAGCAGCAAATCCATTTGTAATCTTTCAGGTTCGCAGGATCATAGCCAGACATCATCAGCCAAGACAGATAAATTAATTTCTGGAGTTTTCTCTTTCACTTTGCATGTTTGTGTTGGACACATAAGATCATCTCTGACCACGAAGGAGGAAAATCCACTTAAACCGTTGGTCTACGGTGACATGAAAGTTCTGGGTCCTCCACTGCTACAAGTAGTTTACATGCTAAAGCCAGAGCCACCTCTAGCAACCGGACAGACGAATAAGGAGAAGAAAGGAAGGAAAGATGTTGACGGGAGAAAACAATGTCTACATCTGGCCTTACTTAGCTTGAAAGAGCTGCTCAATATATATTCAAGTGGATCTGGTTTGACGGGCTTGCTTGAAGATTTGTTGGCAGTGCCTGCATCTGAGGATGATACTTTAGAAGAAGAGTGCAGGGAAGCTTCAAAAATTGACGATCCACTTGTAAAGAGCATCGAAATTTTCATGGAGAAAATCATGAAGCCCATGACCACAGACCTTATCGCGCAAAACTCTAATGATGTAGAGGTAAATTCCTTTAAACTCACTGCAATTTCTCTTTAGCGCATTCTTTAACGTACAGGAAGCTAACACTATAATATTCGATTGCATTGTTCAGATTCTTTGTGACATAATGGTGATGCTTGGGAACAATCTACCTGACAAATTCAAACAAAGGCATGGATCATGGGCCCATCATATCTGCAGAAGCTGTGAAACATCTAACACCACTGTAGCAAAGAGCATTGTGAAACTTGCCATCTCTTTTACTACATCCCCTGGTGATCTATGCATAGCCGTGGAATTGGCTAAGGAGTTGCAAAATGTCATCGGTTTAGACAACTCCGATACTGTACAACTGACTGAATCATACATGATCGTAAATCAGTCAACAAGTGCTTCTGTAACTACTTGCCTATTGCAATCAATTGATTCAGCAATAGTTGACATGGATTGGGCCACAAAGAAGCTAAAGAATTTCTATTTGGTCTCTCAGAAGAGTATCCATCTCAACGATGATACTGCGAGTACATTCGGGTTGTCTCTCGAGGAAGCCCTTTACTCAATGGCTGAGTCAACAGTCAGAATACTTTCTTCCTTTGTTTTGATGAACCTCAAAGGTGAGAGTTCTCACTTCTCATTGATCTCCTCACTAACACTAACTAAGCTTTGTTAATGATATACTTTCATTATCTGCAGACTCGCAAGCAGCACAGTTTCTCAGACTAGCAGTTAGGTTTTACAAACAATTGGCACAAATTGTG
>OVBW01001697.1:3358-14038 GCA_900406355.1 Erysimum pusillum | reverse complement strand
AGATACTGATCTTGTCCCACAGCTCGTTGAACTCTGTCATGGGTAAGTTTGTATTGTTTAATTTATCTACTTTAGCTTATTGTGTACGGTGTTGATTGCCACTGTTAGTTGCACTCCTACCAGCTGCTTGCATTGACATGTCTGTATCAGAATTTAATCGTAGAAGTCCGTATATATACTTCCACCTACTTTCATATCTATAAAAGAAATCGTGTGGACTCCTCAAGTAGGTGAACATTTAATGAAAAAATTGCTAGCTGCAGCAGTTAGTTATCTCGTGCCTTCCTGAAGCCATTCTTTAGAATTGTGGATTCCCTAATATGATTGGCTGCTTCTTACTTTCTTAGAGCGAGACAAAGATCCCTAACTCTCTTATATATTGTTGGAGTTTTTTTTTTGCATAGCTTATCTTGACCAAGTAACAACTAACAAGTGAGCTGCTGAATTGGTAATCATGTCATTGCCTACGTAACTGGCTGAGTGTTATTGGCTAATATATAGTTCAGTGGAGATGAAAATCTTTTGATTTCTGGTATCCATAGGGATTACAAATAGATCTTCACCAATGTGAATGGCATGGTGGTTTTTAAGCCTGCATTTTATAGGTCCCTAACCAAGTTCAAGTGTTGTAGTTGTAGTGAAGTGATGCCAAAAAAAAATAGAGATAGATCAAAAGACCATTTTGAAAAAGTGTCTAAGACTATGCTGTTATAATTTCTTTGCCTCCATCAGCTATGCAGTATATGTACTTTCTTCGAACACCAGAGAATTACTCGCTAATTTCTGATATTTCCTTGTGCAGGTTCATGTACATGTGGAAATCAATGCATGAGTTCCACGAGATTCAGAACAACATTGTACAGCAAGTTCAGGGGCTCATTAACAGGTCAGGTAAAGGGGAATCAACATCCGAATTACACCGACAAGCAACACGTGACTTGGAAACAGCTGTGTCTTTATGGCACTCAAGTTTCTGTCGGCTGATTAAATTCCAACGGGACTTCATACATTCGGTTCAAGCCTGGTTCAAGCTAACTCTTCTTCCAGTTTGCCACGACGACAATCCTAGTCACAAAGAGCCAGTAGATGCCTATGCATTTTGCGATGAGTGGAAGCTTACTCTAGACCGAGTCCCAGACACAGTGGCTTCCGAAGCAATCAAAAGCTTCATCAATGTTGTTCACGTGATATCCGCGAAACAATCCGAGGAACTAAAGATAAAGAAACGAACTGAATCAGCATCAAAAGAGCTTGAGAAGAAAGCTTCGTCCCTTAGAAACATCGAAAGGAAATACTACCAGTCATACTCTACAGTCGGCTTTGGTCTCCCGGATTCAGGACCAGACAACGGACACGTGTTAGATTCTCGGGACCCGCTCACGGAGAAAAAGTTAGAGCTAGGAGCGTGCCAGAGAAGAGTGGAGGAAGAAATACTGAAGCATTCAAAGGCAATAGAAGTAACAAGAGCCATGACTCTAAATAACTTGCAGACGGGTTTGCCGGGTGTGTTCCAAGCCTTGACTAGTTTCTCTGCTCTGTTCACGGAGTCCTTACAAACGGTTTGCACTCGCTCATACTCCATCAAATAGCACACTATATTTATATACTTTTACTACACTATATAGTTGGAAAATACAAGACTATATAGTTACAATTTTCCTATCTTTATTTCTGCTTATTCGGGTTGTTTGACNATATACTTTTACTACACTATATAGTTGGAAAATACAAGACTATATAGTTACATTCCTATCTTTATTTCTGCTTATTCGGGTTGTTTGACATAGTTGCTTGGATATTGTTTATTTCTGAAAAGAAAATGTATATATGTGGAGTCTCTAGGGACTTTGGCTTTTGAATTCTGGTCATGAAATGTGGGAATTTTTGTTCATGTAGTTCTCAGCTACATGTTCTAATGAAATGAATAAAGAACACTCTTGCTTGTTCCTTAATCCGTGATATATAATCAGTAATAACAGGTGTTGATTACAATCTAGGGCTGGCCTCGAACTGTCTCCTTTTGGCATGAAACTGGTTGGTACTTGTCTCTAGTGGGTCCGTTTTCATCGGATTCCCTCAGAAAGAGTTAAGATCTGACAAGTGATCATTTCTCTTCTTTTGTCTGAAGCACATGGATGGGGTTAGACTAATGTACGTGGTTTATATTTTTGATCATAGCCGATTCTCATTTTCTAATCTATATATTATAGAATTGATGTTGAGATCAAGCGAAGATCATGCCGACTCTCTTAAACAAAACAAACCACATACAAATGCCAAAAATCAGTTCAGTTTTGGGATTTAAATATAAAACACATTTGTCGTTTGTCTTTTAGATCATCTTTTGGGACCACAAAATGTTCATATAAGATGTACCCAAAACATGGCAGTGACAGTGACATTACGATCTATTAGTTACTATGGGTAAGGATTCCGACAAACCTAACAGTATAGTACCAAAGGAGATTTTCTTAAATGATTCTGACTTGGGGTCTTTCCATGTCCTTACAAAAGTTTTGGTTCCATTGGAAGAAGATTTTAATCTCCGATACAAAAAAGAAGAAGAAGACCTAAGATACTATGTGAAATAAACCCTCACTCTGCAGCTATTAAAGCTTGAGGCCTGGTTACAATATATAAAAGACTAAAAATGCTAAAATAAGGAACCAAATACAAACTCTTGGAAGCTTTAGAAAAACTCGAAGTCTAGAAATTTACCACCAGATTTTGTGTCTGCGGCTGCTGCTGANAGGCCTGGTTACAATATATAAAAGACTAAAAATGCTAAAATAAGGAACCAAACACAAACTCTTGGAAGCTTTAGAAAAACTCGAAGTCTAGAAATTTACCACCAGATTTTGTGTCTGCCGCTGCTGCTGCTGATACTGGTGGTGGTCCCATCATCCTTTTGCTATTACTACCAAACCCGACCGGATCAATCGGTCCATACTTTGGTGGCGGTTCGGTCTCCATTTGTCTCGGTACTTCAGGAGGAGTGCTACACCTTATCAATGCCCAATTCACACCTTCAAAGAAAGGATGCTGCTTTATCTCTGTTGCTCCTCTTTTTGTTCCTAACCTGTTCTTTGGATCTTTCACCAGTAAAGCCTGTATCAAGTCCCGCCCAGCGTAGCTTGTCGCTGGTGACTCAGGGAATTTCAACTGCTCGCCGACTACATTGAACAGAGTAGCTCGATTTCCTGATCCTTTAAATGGGGTTTTCCCGTATAGGAGCTCGTGAACGAAGATACCAAAAGTCCACCAATCCACTGCGCTTCCATGCCCTTCACCTTTGATGATCTCTGGAGCTAAGTACTCGTGGGTTCCAACAAAGGACATGGACCGTGTGTTAGGTTCAGCTACTAGCTCAGGGAGAGAACCCGAGTGTGATTTGAAGAAATCCGTCTGGGTTTTACGGGACTTGTTCTTTTTGTTTTTGTTTGGGAAGATGCTGCGCGATAAGAAGCATGAGGGTTGGATAATGCAAGCTGATGTAGGCTCTATACAAGCAGGTTGAACACAGAATGCGCCGCGTCTAGATGGATCGTTGTCGAATGTTTTGATCAGTGTTGGAGAAACTGCGCATCTCAAGGAGAGATCAAAGTCTGAAAGCATTATGTGACCATCATCTCGAACCAGAACATTCTCAGGTTTCAAGTCTCTGTAAACAACACCGAGCATATGGAGATACTCAAGGGCTAGCAACACCTCTGCAGCGTAAAATCTGCCCACAAAAAAAATGTGAATAATCTAAAGGAAGTGAGATAACAGTGAATGAAAAAATTAGCTTTGGAAACATTGAAACGGAGAGAGAAGACATACCGAGCAGCGTACTCCGAAAAATGCTTCCCGGGTTGGCGTTGCCTTAAAGTGTGCAGATCACCTCCAGGACAGTACTCCATGACCAAACACGAGAATCTGTCTGTCTCAAAATGGGTGTACAATGTCGGTAGAAACGGATGATCCAATAGCTGTAGAATATCCCTCTCGGTCTGAGCTCGATTTAACTTCTTCCGGTTCTCAAGAGATGCTTTATCCATCACTTTCACAGCAAAATGGCACCGAGTTCCACTTAACTCTGCCAGATAGACACTCCCAATATCACCACAACCTAATCGTTTCAGCAACTTGAAGTGGCTCATTCCCAAAATCCCATCTCGAGTCCGGATAGCCAAGATAGCATTCCACCAAGGGTCATTCCCTTTGTGTGGCTTATTAAGGCTTCCCGTGAAATTGCTCCAGCTGCTCTCTTCGCTTAGGCCGCTACTATCACTTGCTCTGCTTGCACTCGTCTTGGCACTTTCAAACGAATCCAAAACCATACTGATGCTCCTGTCACAGTAGTTCTTATCCATACTAAGCACAACATCGCTCCGCTGCGTAGTACTTGTTGCAGAAGAGCTATTAGCAATACTCATAGCCCGGGCGAAATTTGTACTTTCAACACTACTGCTATGTGGGCTCACATTGGTACTGGGAGGCAGAGAAGCATCCCAAACACATTCCTTGTCTGAATCTGGCGGTAGCAAAGAGTTTTCGGTGTTCTGTGATGCACGAGCCACAGAAAACGGGGACAGCGATGTAGCAGGTTCCTCGACTATGCTTTCTGCAGGTGAGAGTACTCCCGGGCTTGGCTTCTTCGGAGGCACGCAGAGGGAAAGATCCTCGATAAAGGGTCCTTTAGTAGTAGACATGCTCTTCACCAAGCAAACCGAATCAGGTTTGCTTTTTTCGGTGATAGGCACATAAACAGTTGTTATAAGATCCATGTCGTCAGGCTCAGGAGGATGACTAACTCCACGGAAGGAGCTAGAACCAGCTTCCTCAGACATATCATTGCTTCCCTTACAAGTAACATAATCATCAGCAGCCCCAACTTCTTCGATCTCCAGCAAAGGATACTTGGCCTTCATCGTTCTAACAGACGATACAACAGGCTCAAACTCCTGAAAATCATTCATGTTACCACCAAATTGAGTCATTATCGTATCTTCTCTATGCACATTCAGAACCTGACTTAGTTCTCTCCCCAATGTCGTAGTTGGATTCACTGATCTTCCCGTGTTGTACCGAGCAGCTCGTTCCCGCAAAGTCTCCAAATGCATACCATTGGCATTGCCATTAGCCGTATCTCTAGTTTCCAGGTCTAAGTATGGTCTTCTTGACAAGTGACCAGAGACAGGACCTTTACTAGGAAGTCTCTTGAGCTCAGCAACTCTTTCCATATCCAGCATTCATGCGATCTTTAACACCAACCCCAAATCTCTATATCACCTTAAAAGCAAATAACGTCAACTAAATCAAGCTCTGACCTCAAATCAAACATAAGCAATAGAAAGATACAAACTAAAATCCACCAACAATATTGGGACCATTTTCAGAAATCTTGTCGGCGAATATATTTGGGAAATATATTACAGAAACTGTAACACGTGATTTGGGAATAAACCACAGGACTAATCTTCATTTATGGTTTCAGTACTAAAGAATAAGAACACGAGTGTGTGTATGTGTGTCCTGTTGTTCGATCTGAAATTCCCAGAAACCTTGTCAAGACTTTGTAAAGTTGAAGAAACATCATAGGGATTATAAACTGTTGTAAAGACTTTCTCATTGAACAGAATCAATCACAAACCCACGAAAACCCCCAAATAGAAAACGACAAATGAAAGAGAATTTAAAAATCATCACTAACCGGAACAAGAGACGATTATCGGCGAGATTCCCGAGATCGAGAGGA
This sequence comes from Erysimum pusillum, assembly GCA_900406355.1. Lineage (NCBI taxonomy): Eukaryota > Viridiplantae > Streptophyta > Magnoliopsida > Brassicales > Brassicaceae > Erysimum > Erysimum pusillum. The sequence goes on along the minus strand of OVBW01001697.1, from coordinate 8,298 downwards.
TTTCCGGTACAATGTAGCCGATACAGTGAGAGATTTTAGAACCGGAAAATGTTCCAAAGGAGGAGACTTTCCTCTGAGAACAATTAAAGAAATCGAATTGGAGAAGAACGAAGAAGAGAAAATAAAACCCTGAGGCTCGAGAAATGAGAGAGACTGGGATTTGGGAGTGGTGAGCTCAAAGGCTTTTGCTTTATGTGTGGGAGCTATCTCTCTCTCTCTCTCTCTAGCTGCTGCGACTATTGACGGTAACGGAGAAAAGAGAGAAGAGAGAGAGTGGGACCCGTAGACTGTTGTAGGGTCCAGTTATTAAAGTAGGACCCACATGTGTTCCTTCTTCTACCTACAAATACAATTTCTTTGAGACGTTTCTTGTTACAATATGGTTTCATCTTAGGTTTTTTTTTCTTTGTGAGATTCCGTTTTTATCTTTTCTGTCGTTAAGATCGATGTCTTGATTAATTTCTAAACTTCTTTTAGTGTTTTTTAAAAAAGTATGTGTGATCAACTATTGTCAATTGGTCAAGGATGAACAATAGGGGTTGTACACATTATTAAAGGATTGAAATTTATTTTATGATGGATGATGAAACTATTCCTTTTGTTGTGTGTAATATAAAATAGGAATAGAAAACTGAATAGTGAAAGAAAGAGACAAAGAATCAAAGCCTTGTGGATTTGTGAAAACACTTTTTTGACCCACCAGCGCATACTATTATTCATTAGCTTTTTTCTTATTTTTCTCANTGTTCCTTCTTCTACCTACAAATACAATTTCTTTGAGACGTTTCTTGTTACATATGGTTTCATCTTAGGTTTTTTTTTCTTTGTGAGATTCCGTTTTATCTTTTCTGTCGTTAAGATCGATGTCTTGATTAATTTCTAAACTTGTTATTTTAAACTTCTTTTATTGTTTTTAAAAAAAAGTATGTGTGATCAACTATTGTCAATTGGTCAAGGATGAACAATAGGGGTTGTACACATTATTAAAGGATTGAAATTTATTTTTATGATGGATGATGAAACTATTCCTTTTGTTGTGTGTAATATAAAATAGGAATAGTGAAAGAAAGAGACAAAGAATCAAAGCCTTGTGGATTTGTAAAAACACTTTTTTGACCCACCAGCGCATATTATTCATTAGCTTTTTCTTATTTTTCTCCNTTTTCTCACCATTTCCCATCACTTTTCTTCTTTTTTTTCCCTTTTGTTTTTATTTTTTGTTTTCCCTCTACTCAAGATTTTGTCTTCATTTGAACATGTGTTCACAGAATTTAAATGGTAGCCCAACTTTTTTTTTTTTACAAGCCACTTAGATACATAATGGAAGCCACTTGAAAAACAAGTGAGATTAGAAAAAACAAAAAACAATGAGTGATATAGATTATAGAATAAGAAGACTGGGTTCGATGTAAAGAAAAAGAAGACTGTATTCTTGAATTGCATAGTAATACACATATATTNACTTGAAAAACAAGTGAGATTAGAAAAAACAAAAAACAATGAGTGATATAGAATAAGAAGACTGGGTTCGATGTAAAAAAAAAGAAGACTGTGTTCTTGAATTGCATAGTAATACACATATATACAATCATCACTTGTGATATTAACTTTTAAAATAATTATGATGACTTGCATGGGTTTAAAAATAAATATAGACTCGTGATAAAGCAGCAAATTTTGTTCCAACAAATATTTTAGGGACAAGAAGTGTATTGACACATATGTCAAATTGTCAATGAATTGAGTTTCTTGGAAAAAAACCTCACTAGTTTTTANTTACAATCATCACTTGTGATATTAACTTTTAAAATAATTATGATGACTTGCATGGGTTTAAAAATAAATATAGACTCGTGATAAAGCAGCAAATTTTGTTCCAACAAATATTTTAGGGACAAGTGTATTGATACATATGTCAAATTGTCAATGAATTGAGTTTCTTGGAAAAAAAACTCACTAGTTTTAAAATTGATCTTTTCTCTCCAATTCCACTAATTTGACATATGTCAAATTGTCAATGAATTGAGTTTCTTGGAAAAATAATTCACTAGTTTAATTAATCTTTTCTCTCCAATTCCACTAATTTGTCTATTCCTCTTTATGCAGATAATTATATTGGAACAGTTGAGTTTCACTTGACATTATGTGTTTGAAAGCAATGATTAGTGGACACTGTTTTCTGAGTTATAAAAATGTTTAAATCATATAATATTGTCTTAATTTCAGCAATAAGCATACTATAGTTGATTAAGAAAACAATGTTGGACCTTGACGCTCTAATCATGGTGGGCTTAGTGACTGATGCTTTATTTGTCTGCAAAGTAAATAAAAGCTGCGACGATAATTTTATTATAATTTTAAAAAGATTAACACTGCTAATAGTGTATAAAAATCTTCAGTAACTATAATTTGGAAAGTTGAGTTGAAAATTCTCTGAGCAAAAGAAAAAACAAAACAAAAATTATAAGCAAACAGAGATAGTTGTCGGCTTAGATAGGATAAAAGACGAAATTGACCTTCACAGTAACGTTGTAAGGCTTTCGAGACGAAGTTCGGGTGGAGGGTAAAATCGGTATTACAGATCAGGTGGATTGCGCGTGGATTGAGGGGATCTATGTCTGGGCCAATTTTATCTTTATCACTCTAACCAAACGGTCCAAAACACATGCACTATGCAGTGTCTCGTCCTTTTATCTGCTTTCTATTTTCTTGTTTTTGTAATCGCTTAAGACAAATTTTAATGTCCTTAGAATATGTATGCATAGGATCAAATCCTGTAGTTCTAACTGAAATCGTGTCTCTGACAATTAATATTCATAGAGTGAAAAATTCCCATGAGTTTTTCGAAACGTGATTTCCTGTGTTACATCTAGCTTGTAAAATTATTTGTGTAATTTTGCTTTGACTAGCTATCTTTTTAAATTATTGGTTCTAATCTAAATGTATCTCTTTAGATATAATTTTATGTATTTGAAAAGGATAGCTAGGTAAAACAAAGTCACAGAAATAATATATCAAGATAACTTTTGAATTATCATGAGATTTCAATCAACACCATTTTATTTCATATTATGTTTCATAATCATTTCTCGTTAGTATAAAATTATATGTTCTCTTTTTAATATAAAAATAATTTAGACATTTCCACGTAAAAGAAAAACAAGTTTTGAATGTTTATTTGTTAAAGAAAAGAAAAACAATTTAAGACATATATCATACTCCTAAAAATAAAATGATTGTTTTCTACCAAAAAAAAATAAAATAAAATGATTTTTAGACTTATGTGCTATTTAAACTTATTAATTATAAACAGGAACAAAATAAATATTTTTCTAGTCGAGAACATTGAAATCATAAAATGACAATCTTTTCTGGAAAAAAAGGTATAACGATATTTTTGTGAAACAATAAAATTGTCAAATGATGGTTTCTTTAGATTCATCAATCTTAGACATATTATTAAGGTTTGTTGAGCTGATATATACAATAAGAATAATTCATAAAAAGTTTTCTAAAACGCATGCAGTTTTGTATGAACATAGAATAATCATATCCTCTTTTTTTGTCAACCATTGATCAATCATATCAATATTTGTTTTTAAGTTATCTCATAGTCTCCAAATTCTATAAGTTTATTTTTGAAATGGTAAACTGTTTGCTAAATACCAATCCCTTAGGTAATGATTATAAATATTTAATTATGTGGGTGTATTAGTTGGTTATATGGAATTAATGGGTGTGAATGTGTGGTGCTAACTATATGGTATCTTTATAGGTGGGGCTTGAATCTGATCCTTCTCTTTTTCCAAAAGCACTAAGAAGAAGGAAAATAAAGAAGGGTTTGAAACTTTGAACACAAAATAGACGTATCGAAACAATACAAAGGGAAAAAGCAACACAATTCTTAAAATTTGGACTCTCTTCTGATTCCATTCTCATCACATTGTGCTTTATTCTTTCCTCGTTGCTTACATCATTATTTTTCATATTCAAAAATAATTTTACAAGATAAACTAATCGTAAACTCAATTCAGAATAACCAAAAACCTTGATTTTCATCATATACTACGGACATAGGTCTGTTTATTTTTGTAATTCACATGTGGGTTAGTAAGTTTATTGATTCTTTAAAAAAAGAATAAAAAAAAATATTGATTATTAGAATAAGTTGTGCTCAAATTGGTAGAAGACATCTAATGGGCTTTGTCTCACGGTATTGGGCTTTATACTGGCGTGCCATCTCGGCAAATGAACGTCATGCGTGCCATCTAGGGAAATAATTGTGAAGTAAAGATCTCACAAGACACGAGCCAGCCAAACCCAATAGCCCACCTTATAATTTGCTTGATTTCTCTGACATGCTTTATTGTTTGTTTTCAAGATCCTTTCTAATACTTTGGAGCTTTTAATTTCATATTTAACTCTCTTCTTTCATAGTATATGGTTAACATCACAATATTAATAAAATGAAATACGTACAAGACAGTAAAATTGGTAAACTCTTTCTAACACCAATAAAATGTTAACAAGTACTCTGATGGATAAAAATAAAATGAAATTAGAGAGAGAATACTGAATTTTTAGTTGTACGTCAGCATTTTGGTATTGGGTTTCACGTTGGTAATGTTGAAGATGTATATTTGTTTTTTTGTTATTTTTTTAGTAGTACAATATTATCTTATATGTATTTATTTTGTCTATAACATGTATTATTCACTGACATTTTTGAGTTTAGGTCCGAATAGTTTATTGTTCCAATTTCATTTTTTGTAGGTCTCCATATATAGAATTTGTTTTTTATAACAACTATTTAACAACAAAATTGTTATGACTTCTCTTTGATTTAGAGATGAAATCTTTGTTACAACGTTATAGGTATAACTCTAAACATATTCTTACGACAACAACCGTAGTTACTTTAGCGACGATGTGTTATACTG
>OVBW01001695.1:0-14040 GCA_900406355.1 Erysimum pusillum | reverse complement strand
TGAGCTTAATGGGGGTCGTAACATCCTCATATTGAGGTAAAAGAAGACTGAGCTTTCCCTTCGTTATAATCAACAATCAAGACTCCTTATAAGTATATCTCTGTGTTTTCTTGGAACATCAGCTTTTATTACTAGAGAGACACCAAGCGTTGGCTGGATTTCAGAGAGATACCATTTTTCTCTCTTTGCCTGATTCTTTGGTCACGGTCAGCATCCTTGGTGCATGCTCTTTACAAGCTTTTATGGAACCGGGGAAGGAGATTCACGGTCACAGCTTGAGAAGAGGCATTTTAATGGATAAAAAAACATGTTTATACATTTGTTGACATGTATTCAAAATGTGGAAATTTTCAGTATGCTGAAAGGATCTTTGAAGAGATAGTAGTTTCGAGAGAGACACAATTTTGTACAACGCAATGATAGCTTGTTGTGCTCATCATGGCCATGAAGCCAAATCTTTCCATCTCTTTAAAGACAGGGTGGATTCAAGCTAGTTGAATTCACGTTTATGGGATCCTATCAGCTTGTCATCACCGCGGCTTAGTTCTAGCAGGTGAGAAATACTTCAATTCTATGATAGAAGTCTACAACATTTTCCCGGAGGTTGGTCACTATACCTGCATGATACATTTGCATCGAAAGGCCAAAAGATTGGACAAAGCCATAGACCTTGTGGAAAGTATTGATCAATTTGAAAAAAGATGTTATTATTCTTGGAGCGTTTTTAAATGCTTGTAGCTGGAATAAGAATACAGATCTTGTGAAGGAAGTGGAAGAGAAATTGTTAGTCATTAAATGATCTCAAGAAGGCCAAGAATAACAAGAAACAATGTTCTGTAGTTATTTGGCTTCAATGCAGAGAGAAAGATACTAATGGAGATATCTGTGGAGAGTGGCGTAGGTAGTTAAACAATTTTCCAGGTTCCATTTTTTGGATGCTCTTTAGGTGTTGAAATCAACGCAGGAAATTTGTTATTATAGACACAGTTTTTGTTTTACAAATTCATTTTAATTTATTTTTTTACCTTCTCAAATGCCTTGAAATCCTTCTAATCACCCACTAAAGATTTATAACAATGATTCTAAAAAATTGCTAAAATCAGTTTAAATCTTAAAATCCCTTTAAATCTTTCTAAAATCTTTTAAAATTTAAAAGTACCCAAATAACATATTCAATATGCCCCCCTAAGTTTCTCTTTTTGACATTGGTGTTCTAAGCGACTAAGCCTAAAAGCTTAAAGCTCTAACCTCTTCTCCAAGCTTTGATTATGTGAGTCAATTTACCTTTTTTTACAAATAGAATTATTTAGTGTTAATTGTTAGTTTTACTTTTGNTTGCTTTTTTTTTTTTTTTTTTTTTAAGTATATAAGAAGGGTCTGATTTTTAAACTTCGCATGGGGCACTCAAAAATACCGGACCGGCACTGGGTCGAGGTCGAAAATTAAACCTGATCTTGTTTTTATCTGCAAAAAAAAAAAAAAAGTAATGATTATTGATAGGATAAGCAAAAAAAAAGAAGTACTGTTTTTATCTGCAAATGTATTAACAGGAAAGTGCACCTTTAGCTGTGTTTGTTTTCTTCGTATAATCAGAAAAAACCGTTTCAATGGCTGCAAAAGAAAAATAAAAACCAAGGCACTATCAGATTTGAGAAGCTGACACATAGTGTTTAAATGATATTAATTAAGAGGATGGTTTACCTGTGACGGTTGTAACATCTGTGCAGGTCTTCTTACCACCAGGAGAAGACTCTCCATCTTCAAGCGGTGCAGAGAAAATAAGGCAAAAAACACTATTGTTAATTAATCACAGAGTTTAAAAGCATCTGCAGAGAGCACACGTTTAACACCAGGATACCTGAGTAAAAAGAAGAAGAAGTGGACGAAGAAGAAGGAAGAACCAAAAAATTAGGGTTTTGGATATCGTGCACTGAGAGCCGATAGCGGCGGATCTAAGAATTAGGGTTTTGTTTCGTTGACGAAGAATCATGTATTTATAGATACTTAATGGGCTAAAAAAATCAGCTAAAGATTCAGACCAAAAGGTCCATTGGGCCTTGAAAATGAAAATATCGTGCACTGAGAGCCGATAGCGGCGGATCTAAGAATTAGGGTTTTGTTTCGTTGACGAAGAATCATCTATTTATAGATACTTAATGGGCTAAAAAAAAATCAGCTAAAGATTCAGACCAAAAGGTCCATTGGACCTTGAAAATGAAAATTTTGGTCTGAATCTTTAGCTGATTTTTTATTTATTTATTGGGCCTTGAAAATGAAAATGAAAATCAAAAACTGATTTTGAAAATTGTGATATTTGGGTTTTATAAGATCTGTAGACCAATAAATAATTTTTAGAACAAATAAATAAAAAATAAATTTAACTAATTTAAGATAGCTTGAATAACTTACAACTTCATATATATACTTTTATGAAATTTATCAATAGGTTCGTATGTCTATATCTACATATATGTAATTATACTNTGTTTTTTTTTTTTTTTTTTTTTTTGTCGATTGTTATATATATTAAAAAAACATTGAAACAATTTCCGAGGAAAACTCAAGAAATTGAATTTTGAATTTTAAAAAAGAATAGAGAAGAAAATAGTTTGGGATGAACAGCACATGCAGCCGTACACACACTCGTCACAGTATGTCCGTTGCGTCCGCCACATCTCTCACGTGTGACTGTGCTCGCAGCTGTTTCCTGTCGCCACGTCTTTTCTCATTTTTTGTTTGTAGCTAGAATTCTTACTTCGGCTTAGACCATATTTATCAGTGAGACAAATCATTTGTCCTTAACATTAAAAGTAATGAACTAATGATTTTATATTAGTATTTTAGAAGAGAGAAAGGAAAGAGAGAATATGATTTTTCAGCCAATCAAAGTGCCAGATGGCACTAAGGACACACCAAAGATGTCCCTAATTAAGGACTGTCCTCCACTTTATTTCAATTTCTGATTTAAATTAAATCCATTTAATACTAAGGACACTACTTTTTTCAACCGATAAACATGGTCTTAGATTAGTAGATTACCAATTCAGATTTCAAATGATAAGTTTTAAGTTAGACAAAAATAATCAGACAATCACTAATTTTTTTAATTAGAGAATCAAACCAACTAAATTAGCTATAACAATATAATAAAAAAATAAGTTTCGTCTTGAGGAAAAAAATTAAATGGTTTCATCTTGAGAAGCAAATATAATCCACTGTAAACAATAAAATAAAGATTTGTCCTATTATGAATACATATGCCTACCTCAAAGCTGATGTGTAAGAAACATGCACATGAATAAGCCCATGCAAATTGAAATGTGTCAAGTCCCTCCATTAAATTAATTCTTTTACAATGTGACGCCAAAATTTATTTTCCGATGAAGACATACGAGTAGCAATTCGAATGAAGTGTAAATTGTACATAGTCGACTTTATATTCCTGGTTCTTATCTCAATCAATTTATCCTACAAAAATATAATTATAATTTTACCAAATAAATCCCTTATAAATAGCTTCACATAACGCAAGTGAGAAGCCACAGAAAAGTAAAGACAAGATATATAAAAAAAAATGGCTCGAGTCTCTTCTCTTCTTTCTTTCTCCTTAACACTTTTGATCTTTTTCCATGGCTACACAGCTCAGAATTTTCCAAACGAGTGTCAGCTCGACCAGCTCAATGCGCTCGAGCCGGAACACGTACTGAAGAGCGAGGCTGGTCGCATCGAGGTGTGGAACCACCACGCTCCTCAGCTCCGTTGCTCAGGCGTCTCCTTCGCCCGTTATATCATCGAGAGAAAGGGTCTCTACTTGCCCTCTTTCTTTAACACCGCGAAGCTCTCCTTCGTGGCTAAAGGTACGTACAATTCTTTTCTTTCTAATAAACCAAGCCCTTATCTATAATGGTTTGATTCTTTTCTCTAGACTTTGATTTACAGTCTATATATGTAATTCTTTTCTTTTTAATAAAGACTTTGACTTTCAACTTTAATTAAAGCTATGTAATTTATTTAATTTGTTACATTACAGGACGAGGTCTTATGGGAAAAGTGATCCCGGGATGCGCCGAGACATACCAAGACTCATCAGTGTTCGAGGGTCAGGGTCAGGAGGGTCAGGGTCAGGGTCAAGGTCAAAGTCATCAAAGCTTCCGTGACATGCACCAGAAAGTGGAGCACATAAGGAGCGGCGACACCATTGCCACAACACCCGGTGTAGCACAGTGGTTCTACAACGACGGACATGAAGAACTTGTCATCGTCAGCGTCTTCGATCTAGCCAGTCACTAGAACCAGCTCGACCGTAACCCAAGGGTATATATAAACCAAATTAAAACCTCAAATCATTATATAATTAGAAAATAACCAAAAAAAATAATAATGATGTGGTTAAAAAAATACTGATGTGGATATTTTTTTGGTGTATTATGAAGCCATTTTACTTAGCCGGAAACAACCCACAAGGCCAAGTATGGCTACAAGGACGAGAGCAACAACCACAGAACAACATTCTCAATGGATTCCGACCGGAGGTTCTTGCTCAAGCTTTCAAGATCAGTGTTCAGACTGCGCAACAACTTCAGAACCAACAAGACAACCGTGGAAACATTGTCCGAGTCCAAGGCCCATTCGGTGTCATTAGGCCACCTTTGAGAGGCCAGAGACCTCAGGAAGAAGAAAGAGAAGGTAACGGTTTAGAGGAGACCATATGCAGTGCCAGGTCCACCGATAACCTCGATGACCCGTCTCGTGCTGACGTGTACAAGCCACAGCTCGGTTACATCAGCACTCTCAACAGCTACGATCTTCCCATCCTTCGCTTCATCCGTCTCTCAGCCCTCCGTGGATCTATCCGTCAATGCAAGTACGATACAAAGCAACATATTATCTAACTAAACCCAAGTGACATGTGCATGCTTTTGAAATTCGGTTTGGTTTATATGGTTTAATTAGTTCTGCGGTTTATCTATATATCTCTAAAACCGAATAATATTGTTGCTTTGGTTTAGTTTTCGGTTTAAAAATGTTAATTCGGTTTTTGGTTTTGTACGTCCATATCTACAGTTTAAACATTAACTCTTGAAACTTGTGTGGGTGTAGAACGCAATGGTGCTTCCATAGTGGAACGCAAACGCGAACGCGGTTCTTTACGTGACAGACGGGGAAGCCCAAGTACAGATCGTAAACGACAACGGTAACAGAGTGTTCGACGGACAAGTCTCTCAAGGACAGCTAATTGTCATACATTAGTAATGGGCCTAACTCAACACCCAAAAGCTAGCTCAAGGGAGGAGGTTTGCCACATACCATATATACTACCCAAGGAATCTTATTTTCACCGATGTGGGACTTTCAATACCCCCCTTCACGTTCAGGGACATCTGAAACGTGGAGTTTGTGGAATATCCACGGGTATGGGCCACAATCGAGTGAATTTGAACCTGGGCTCTGATACCATATTAGTAATGGACCTAACTCAACACCCAAAAGCTAGCTCAAGGGAGGAGGTTTGCCACATACCATATATACTACCCAAGGAATCTTATTTTCACCGATGTGGGACTTCCAATATCATACCACAAGGTTTCTCGGTGGTGAAACGTGAAACAAGCAACAGGTTCCAGTGGGTTGAGTTCAAAACAAACTCAAACGCACAAATCAACACTCTTGCGGGACGAACCTCAGTCTTGGCAGGTTTACCACTTGAAGTCATAACCAATGGGTTCCAAATCTCACCCGACGAAGCAAGGAGGGTCAAGTTTAACACGCTCGAGACCACTTTGACTCACAGTAGTGGCCCAGCTAGCTATACGGAAGACCAAGGGCTGATGCTTGAGAACTTAAAACGGCGGCGTTTAAGAGTGAGACTCTACTGTAAAAGGAAGTTAAATAGTAGTAGTAATAATAATGTACCAAAATGTGACTGGTTTTGTTGAGGTTTACCTGTAAAATGCAACTCCTTTTCTGAATAAAATCTCTTTTTTTTCTTTCACAACTTATAGTTCTACTGTTTGACTTCTATAACCTCTTATCATTTTCATATACATCCATATATAGTTGGTCGATGTAATTCGAAACTAAACATTTCTCCAAGTCGAGTGTGGCAATTAAATTAAACTACTATCTTAGTAAACAAATATTAATCAAAATTTAAGACACATGCAAAAGTGTTAAATTTAATATAATGAAGTAGAAAGTTATGTACAAAGTGATTTGAGATCTACAAATAAAAAAGTTAAATTAGTAAGGACACTAAACAAAGCAATACAGTTTCCTCATCTAAACCTGATGATATAATTATATCTTTTTATATGTTCAGTTAGTTATATTAATGCTAAACAAACAAATTAATTTAGGTAACGAACACAAAATAAGGCGTACCGCCAAAAAAAAATTATCTTGACAAATACAAACCAAACTATATGCAATAAATTACATATCTCAAAGCTGATATGTAAGAGACATGCACTAGGATAAACCATGCAAATCGAACGAAATGTGTCCACCACGTTCATTAATTTGGTAAAAGGTTAAATTAGCTTTATTAATATGATTATACTTTACAGTGCAAAGCCATATTTTATTTTCCGATGAAGACATAAAGGTAACAAGTCAAGCCAAATCTCTAAGGTCGTTTATGTTATACTTGAAATCCACATAATGCATTTTATATTTTGATGAAGTATAATGAATTTTGTTTTCCACAGTAAAATTAGATAGTTAGTAAATAAATGGCTCTAAATCATATATTTTTTAAAACGGTTCATAACTCTATCGTTTCAAATTTTTAACTATTTGTCAATTATCTAGTATTAGATATGATTATTTTTTTTACAATTGTCTAACATAGATATTGATTCAATTTCCAACGCCTAAAAAATTGTTACCAATTAAATCCAAAAATCTTCATTTCGAATTGTAGGTAACGTAATTCAACTTATATCCATTAATTGGACCTGTACAATTTTACAAAAGTTTGATTCGGCTTAAGAGATAATCGTAGTTGCGTGTTAAATTGACAGGAAAAACCACATTGTTGAAGATTTTGGCTGGGAAGCATATGGTTGGAGGAAAGAATGTGGTGCAAGTCTTGAATCGTTCAGCTTTTCATGATACAGAGCTTGTTTGTGGTGGTGATTTGTCTTACCTTGGAGGATCATGGAGTAAAACTGCTGGTTCTGCTGTGAGTAAAACTAACTCTGTACTCTTCTGAGATCTTAAGTTAAAAACATTTAAAGAGTTTGATGTAAAGAACATTTTGATTTTGAAATTTTAGGGTGACATTCCTCTTCAAGGAGATTTCTCAGCAGAGCATATGATATTTGGAGGTGAGATTCTCTGATTCTAGTTATGAGTTTTTTTTCGACATTGGTGAATTGTTTCTTTGTGCTTATTATGTTTTGTGTTTAGTTGAAGGGATTGATCCTGTGAGAAGAGAAAAGTTGATTGATCTTCTTGATATCAATCTTCAATGGCGTATGCATAAGGTTTCTGATGGCCAGAGACGTCGTGTGCAAATATGTATGGGTCTTTTACATCCATTCAAGGTACTCAAACAACCACAGACTTATTCTGTAAACATTTTTGTTTCATCATATCTGATCCTTAAATTGTAATGATCACAGGTTTTGTTACTAGATGAGGTTACTGTTGACCTCGACGTTGTTGCTAGGATGGATTTGTTGGAATTCTTTAAAGAAGAATGTGAACAGGTTCATTCTTTATGATTCAGTTTAGCTTAGAGGTCCTTTAGCTTATTGTTAGAAACATCAAATGCTAATTTTCTTGTTTTATAAATGAGTAGAGAGGAGCTACAATTGTATATGCAACTCATATTTTCGACGGTCTAGAGACATGGGCTAGTCATCTGGCTTACATTCATGGAGGAGAGCTGAAACTATCGGCCAAATTAGAGGAGGTCAAGGATCTCAAAACATCACCAAATCTGCTCTCTGTTGTTGAATCTTGGCTCCGGTCTGAAACCAAAGTTGAGAAGAAGACGAAGAAGAAACCTGTTACCACGTCTCCATTTATGTCGTCTAGACAAATGGCATATTACCGATGATTCGTAACTTCTTTGAGAGATCAAGAATAAGACCACTTTCACATTCAACTTTGTTTTCTTTGTTACTTCATTTTTTAGATTCCCATCAATTTATCACTCATATAAAAAAAATTGTACCGTTTTAAATTAAATCAAACTATTATATATTATAACAATTCTAATCATAAACTGTCTATGTCATATAACCTAATCTTTTTGCGGCCTTAATACTCATTCCTAAATCTAAAATTTAACCTAAGATGTCACAAATTTTGGTTTGGATAGATCGGATAATACTAGCCATCTCAATATTAGGTATAAGTCTTTATGTCTCAAGGCCTATAATTAAGGTCGTGATTCTTGTTCAATCAATCTTCACATACAAGTTTACTATTAAAAGTAAATGTAAGAACTTGAGTTGTTTCAAACTTTCAATGGTTCTAGCTAGACCTAAGTTTATATTTCGAATCCAATCCTACTTAATGAGTGCTCTCCCGGCTAAGACATAAACACATCATAAATTGAGGTATAAATATTCCTTAACAAGAATCTTTTCATCTTCTATTTCTTGTTAACTCTTTATTCTTTAAAATATCGAAAATCTTCAAATAACTACAAAACTTATTTAACTTCAATCTCCTATACATTTGAAATGTCTATGAAAGTTTTTTTTTGCAACCCTACGCCTACTTATGAACATAACTATATATAGACACACCATTAAATATAGTACAAAACAACAATTTAAGTGGATGGTTCAGTGATTGCTCGTATAGATCAATTATATATGCCTATAAATGATCGTTTTAAATGTGCGTGTTGTTAATTGTTCAAATAAAAACAAAGACTGTGTTAGATATAATCATTAAAGAAAAAGAGCATTATATGTTAACTCACCACGATCGATTTTTACTTGGAGATCCACCGACAGATGGACTATTACTGGTCATTTTCTTCGCTTTCAAATTTTGTTTTTGTAGTTAATCAAATTTGTAGGCATGTTAATGATCAAGCTCTTATAAATAGTTAGTGTTATACTTATTCCAAATGTAATTATGATTTGCTTTACAACTACATATGAATGCTATTTATCAAAAAAAAAAAAAAAACTATATGAATACTTTGTCCTAGTTGCCAAAGTAATTAAGATATGAATACTTTGTCCTAGTTGCCAAAAACTATATGAATACTTATTCATTCCAAATGTAATTAAGATTTGCTTTACAACTATATGAATGCTATATATATACTATTTTTTTTTTGTCCTAGTTTCAATTTATATTGGGTGATGGAGCGAAATAGTATGATAATTTCCAAATATCATTTATTATTATTTCTAATATATCTCTATTATTTATACTATTATTATAGTCTCAAAACAATATTTGCATGATTTAAATTAACAGTCTATTGTTAGAGCATGTTACGCTTAACCTTTCAATAATCAAAACCAAAAAAAAACGACCGTATTAATTTTTGTTTCTCTCTTCAGACAACTTTTTGTTTGTTCATTACACAAACCTTAATCAGGACACTTTTGTTAATTTATCCAACTGTAAAATTATTAATACCAAACTTACCAAAAAAAAAACTTTTTCTAAAGGAGAAAAAAAAACACAAAGGCGACGACAAAAATGTCACAAATCTGCTCCATTTCTTCTTCTTGTTATTAATTTACCCAAATTTTTTGCTTTTCGTTGTTTCAACGAAAATTCCGATTTCGTAACCCAATTCCCGGGTCAAATCCATCTCAAAGTTTTTGCCTTTTCGATTCCTAAATCTGATTAGGGTTTTAATCAATTTGGGCAATCGAATCGAATCTCCTGGGATGAACTTTTCAGAGTTCATGATTTATCGATTTCATGGTGGGTTTGGTTTCTGAAGCTCGTTGATTCATGGCGAATTGACTTCTGGAATCTGGATTTATCGATCTTCTGGGTTTAAATGCTGAATTGGAAAACAGATCCAGGAGCTAATTGAGGCAAAAGGAGATTTTGATTTCGGGAATTTTGAGGTTTTTTGGTAAATTAGAGATCGGAGAAGATGGATCTTGTCATCGGTGGTAAATTTAAGCTTGGAAGGAAAATTGGTAGTGGATCATTTGGAGAGCTTTATTTAGGTAATATGAAGATTTTCGATTTTCAATTTTTGTGAATTTTTCTTCAATTTTTAAGATTTTTGGGTTTACTTGTTTGAACATTTTTGTGTAGGTGTAAATGTTCAAACAGGAGAAGAAGTTGCTGTCAAGCTGGTAATAAATTTTTCCACATTTGATCAAATCAATTAAAAGTCTTTTAATTTCAGCTGCAACTTTCATGTGATGTTGTTGTTTGCTTTCTCGTTGACCTTGTTGTGTCCTTTGGTTTAATTCTCCTTTTGTTGTTGCCTTTTTCTCAATTTCAAATTCTCAGGAACCTGTGAAGACTAAGCATCCTCAACTTCATTATGAGTCAAAGTTGTATATGCTGCTTCAAGGAGGAAGTAAGTGTCACTTTACACTAGAATTATCTCATAGTCGAATTTCTAGGTTCGCCCGCAGTGGATCAAGAATATACTTTGTATATAGCCTTTTATCAGTTTTATGTATTGCGCTGATTTGCAAATAACTAAAACAGTTTTTTGTTGTGATTGTTTCTTTCTATTTGAAGCTGGTATTCCGAACCTCAAGTGGTTTGGAGTTGAAGGTGATTATAGCGTAATGGTTATTGACCTTCTAGGTCCTAGTCTTGAAGACTTGTTTAACTACTGCAACAGGAAGTTCACCTTGAAAACTGTTCTCATGCTTGCCGACCAATTAGTGAGTTTATTATGTATCTGCTAATTGGTTTTCAGCTTTTCTGTTTCATTGAATATATGAATTTGTTTGTAATGGAAGAGCTCTGTTTATGTTTCAGCTTAACAGGGTTGAATATATGCATACTCGAGGTTTCCTTCACCGTGATATTAAGCCTGACAACTTCTTAATGGGTCTTGGACGCAAAGCAAATCAGGTGCTAAAATCTTTCTTCATGGAAAAATTTGTGTTTATACATTATAATGTAATCCTGATGGTGGGGTGTGGTTCAAACTTCTGAGATAACTTTTTTTTCCTCTCTTTCTCAGGTGTATATCATTGATTTCGGACTAGGGAAAAAATACAGAGACCTTCAGACTCACAAGCACATTCCTTACAGGTAAAAAGATGCCATGTTGTCCCCTTTCCCTTTATCCTTACTCAAGGATTTGCATCTTTGCATCTTAAATTTCTGTGAACTCAAAGGAATATCAAATTTTGTGGCAGAGAAAACAAAAATCTCACTGGGACAGCTCGGTATGCAAGTGTCAACACTCACCTTGGAGTCGGTAAGAGTGTTGTTCTGTGGTATTATATGTATTTGTCTATTTTCCGTCAAATACTTAATTAGTTTTCGCTCGTGTTTGAACAGAACAAAGTCGAAGGGATGATTTGGAATCACTTGGTTATGTGCTTATGTATTTTCTCAAAGGAAGGTTAGAGAGTCTACAGTCTCTCCGCCTTTGTCTTTCAACTTTTGTATATTTTCTTGAACAATGTTTAATCTCTTTTTATTTTATTTTGGCTATTAGCTTACCATGGCAGGGATTAAAAGCTGGGACAAAGAAGCAGAAGTATGACAGAATCAGTGAGAAGAAAGTATCAACTCCGATAGAGGTTACACTCAACAATCCGATAGGATCTTTACTTTGGCATTTCTTGGTAACCTATCTTTTCTAACTGAGCTTAGTATGTCAATGGAACGTTTTGATGTAGGTGTTATGTAAAAACCACCCGTCTGAATTTGTTTCATACTTCCATTACTGCCGATCTTTACGGTTTGATGACAAACCTGATTACTCTTACCTTAAGAGGCTTTTCCGCGACTTGTTCATCCGAGAAGGTTCTTATCTTAACATCATTATTCTAAAAATTTTTGCTTACTATTTCAAGCCACACTCGTCTTATTTTTCAAATTGTTGAAACTCTTACAGGTTATCAATTCGATTATGTCTTTGACTGGACAGTCCTAAAGTATCCTCAAATCGGAACCAGCTCTGGATCTACTTCACGAACAAGGGTGATTTTTAGAAATCTTTTTCTGTTGTTTTTACTCTTTTGGCTTTTGAGTTTCTCTATGCTTATGTAAATGTAAATCTTTGGGTTTTACCAGCATCATACAACAACAAAACCAGGATTCAACGCAGATCCCATCGAAAGACAAGAGAGAATCGCAGGTAAAATTCTTCTCCTCCTGCTTCTATTGGAAATCTCAGAACCGCACACATTCATTCCTCACACTAATTCTACTCTTTTTTAAATTTACTATTCGTGTAGGAAAAGAAACAACCCGTTATAAAATCCCGGGTGCAGTGGAGGCATTCTCCCGAAGACACCCAACTACAACTTCTTCGCCACGTGATCGTTCCAGATCAAGAAACTCTGATGACGGACCTTTCTCTAAGCAGACAGTAAAAATCCGACTTTTGACATACATTGATCAAAACAACAAACTAAGACAAAGACTTAATTGTGTTCGTTTTTTCTTTTATTTTGGCAGCATGGAGACTCTGAAAGACCAAACAGTTCCTCAAGATACAGAACATCTACTTCTAGGAAAGCCGTTGCTGCTTCAAGCTCCCGGCCAAGTTCTGCAGGTGGACCAAGCGAAAGCCGAACTTCAAGTCGTTTGGTTTCATCAAGCGGCGGTGGTGGCAGCGGAAGTGGTAATGGCCGTCCCTCGACTAGCCAGAGAATCCAAGCTGGATATGAAAACAAAACTTTATCTTTCTCTCGTGCAACGGCTTCAAGAAACACTCGGGAAGATCCATTGAGAAGCTTCGAGCTTCTCTCTCTTCGGAAATAAAAGGAAAATGATGAAGAGAGATACAGCAAACTCCATGAAAACCCCACAGATGAGAATCTTGGTTAAGAGAGAGATTTCATATACTTGAGAGCTGATGTCTTTACAGGTAATCTCAGCTTCAGCTTGCATAGATCTTTTCCCACCACTCCTCGTTTGTTTATTTACTCGTGATGTGTTTAGAAAAAAATAACAATCAAAAATGTAGAGAGTCTCCATGTAAAAACGGTAAAATTCGATCCGTATATTCGATTACTTCGAAACCTATCTGTACTGTATTGTGTAATAAACAAAACAATCGACTCTTCTTTGGTCTCTTTTAATACCAAAGCTCTTCTTTTTCAAGGTCTCTTTTCTCAATCGATTCTGTTGGTTACATTGTTCTTTTGTCTATCAAATTTATAAATTTATGAGAGTCTGTATTTATAAAATAGAAAATGTAAATAAAAATCATAATTTAATTAACAATTTTTTTTCTGAAACTGAACGAAGAAATATAAATTTAAGCTACCATCATAATATTCGTAGGGACAAGTTTCTTACAAAAACGACATACACGTTTTTCTGACAACTCTTGACATGTCAAGTCAGAAAAAGAGGTAAGAAATAAAAGAGACCATAGTTATGAGGCATGGAGAATTTAGGGAATGTCAGAAAATGAGAAAACGGAAGACAAAGAGGAAGTTGTGACACCGAGTCGAAAAAAAAAGATCAAAGAACTTGAGAGTAACATATTTGATACGGCTAACAAACAAACACTATAGCAAACTTTTTAGTAGTTATTGTTTGATTGTTTTCGCTAAATCATTGTTGTTGATAGTAAATGCAACATTATCATTCAACTTTCAAGGAGATTCAAGGATACAAGAGTGGTCGTTTCAAGGATTCAGAACAACATTATCATTCAACTTTCAAGGAGATTCTAACGGTCAAATGGCTAACAGAAAATGCCTTTGTTCAGAATTGATTACTGTCAACCATTAGCTATAAAGTTGATCAAATGACGGAAAACAGCAACAGGAGATTTAACAGTCTTCAAGGAGCTATATCAAAGCTTGTCAAGAGTTCTGAATACGTAACTGCTGGAATCCTCCTATAAATATGTGTGTACCCCTTGTAAGAAATCACAACTTGAAATAT
>OVBW01001692.1:1929-13769 GCA_900406355.1 Erysimum pusillum | reverse complement strand
GAGGACGACCAAGAAAAAAACAAACCACCAAAGCTTACTTGCCCGTTATGCCGTGGACATATAAAAGAATGGGTAGTTGTTGAAGCAGCTCGATGTTTCATGAACTCAAAACATAGAAGCTGTTCTTGCGAGACTTGTGATTTCAGCGGAACCTATTCTGATCTGAGAAAGCATGCAAGGCTTCTACACCCAGGAGTAAGGCCATCAGAAGCAGATCCAGAGAGACAGAGAAGCTGGAGGAGGCTAGAAAGGCAGAGAGATTTAGGGGATTTGCTTAGCACACTCCATTCTTCATTTGGAGGAGAAGAAAGAAGTAACGACGACGGGAGTTTAGCGTTTGACGATGGTGGTTGGCTTACAGTGTTCTTTCTCATCCGCGTGTTTAGACCAGAGCCGAGTGGCTCAAGGAGGAGTAGTAGCTGGTCAGGTGCATCTAGAGCTAGGTCACAGATAGGAGGGAGAAGAAGACCTTCAAGGCTTTGGGGAGAGAGCTATGAAGGTAATACAGGAACATCATCTAGAGATGAAGAGAATAATCCGTCTTCTGATGAACAAGGGTCTAGAACTCGAAGACGTCTGACTAGAAGAAGAGCTTTACTTGATGATGAAGGTAATGCAGGAACATCATCTAGAGATGAGGGGAATAATCAGTCTTCTGATGAACAAGTGTCTGGAACTCGAAGACGCCGCCTTAGAAGAAGAGCTTTCATTGATGATGATGATGAAGAAGAGCCGTGATGCCTCTCAAAATCTGCAATTTGTACTTTGGAGTTTATGGAAAAGAAAAATGGGGTAAACTCTGTAGTAATAACCCCACTTGTGAAACTCTATTCTGTGAAATTTCTTTGGAGATTGAAAAAAAGTTTCTTCTATTTGAAGAACAAAATGTTCAATAATTTAATACCGTTTGCAAATCATTCTGATAAGGAACTCCTTAATCAACAAAATGTAAATCTCTTAACCAAATACAAAAAGACTAAAAGGCATTGTAATTAAACGCTTCTCATAGACAATTATCTCTGCAGCTTTACAACATTGAAGAGCTTTGAAAATAAAGAATTTTAAGCAGAAGCAGCTGGTTCTGAAGCTGCTGCTGCAGCTCTCTTCTTGGCAAAGTATTCATCTGCTCGTGCTTGGTTCTTTGCAACCGATGGCTTAACCCATTTCTTTCTACCGGGCAAGACAGTGAGTGTACATCCTGAAGCTTCAAGCTTCTCTTTTGCTTGTGTTGAGAAGGCACGAGCTTTGAAGTTGAGCTTCATGCTTAGTTCTCCGGTACCCAGAATCTGAATCCATAGACCAATCAAAGCGTTTAAAATAGAGAAAAAGATGAATGCATGATCGAAAAGAAGTAGAATCATCGATTAAGAAGCAATACAGTTTCGAAACAAACCTTTAGAGGGAGTTTCCTTTCCCTCCCTGAAGGATTGATCAAACCCTTTTGCTTCAATGTCTCCAATGACACTTCATCTCCTTCTTGAAATCCAGCTGTTTCGATGTCTTTGAGATTAACCGGTAAGTATTTGGGTAATCCTGAACGCATACCTGTTCAAAGAACACAGCAAGGCAATGAATGCATCAGGAAACTAAATGAATGTATGGATAAAGGAAGGATCTTTCTTAGAAACCCAGAAAATCCAAGAAACTGGTTTAAGCTTTTCAGAACCATAAAACATTTCTATTCACTGACTACAATCTATGAACTGTAAGAAGCGTTAACCAAATTAAAAACAGAGCCTTTTGGATGAGACATTTCATCGAACATTTAGCCTACACAAAACTTAGATATTTAAGATAACACACGAAACAAACTTTACCTCCGGCGATTCCTCTAAGTTTCGGAAGACGACGATAAAGAGCAGTTTGACCTCCTTCAAACCCTCTCATAATCCCAGGACCAGATCTTGATTTCTGACCTCTCATACCAAAACCACAACTCGCTCCTTGTCCTGCAGAGATACCTCTACCTTTTCTCTTTTGCCTCTTTCTTGAACCAGGTTGAGGTCCAAGATTATTCAATCGGAATCTATCCGGAACTACTGCTCCCTCCGACGACGTAACCGTAGCTGCCGTTTGGTTAACCACAACAAGAGGTCTACCAAATTGCTGTTGCTTTCTCGTTTTAAGCTTTTGGTTGAGTTTCAGAGACAGAATCTGACTTGGATTTGCTCCCAAAACGCTTACATTTCCCTGTAGACATTTCAATTCGGATTTGGTCAATTTTCTCGATTTAGCAGTGAGTGTGTGTGTAAATTAACACTGGAAGAAGAATAAGAGATTACCTTAAATGAAGTGGAAGAGAAGTGGAGACGGTAACAATGGCGGGAAGTGAGAGGATTTGATGAAAGAGAGAGTGGAGTAGCCATAGTCACAGAGCACAACAGATGAAGAAAAGCTTCGAAGGATAAGGATGAGGGAGATAGATGAAGATGATAACTCAAAATCAAAACGATGGCGTTTCATGCTTAAGCACTGTATTGTTCATTGGGCCTTTCAGAGAAAAGGTTAAGCCCATTTTGAGTTTCTTTCTTTCATTTGGGTCCAATCTTTTATATTTCACTTTATCTTTATTTCCAACATTGTTTCTTGTATGTAATTATATTTATTTTTTTGTTGAACAATACTTACAAAGTTACAAGAAAAAGAAAGAAAATAACATATTTTAAAATTAAATTAACCTTATACATATATTATATATATATATATTTTTTTTTTAATATATATTTACACACACCCATAAAATTTTATGTTCAACTACAAACCCAAACTATAATAATCATTACAAAATCTCAATTACAAACAAAATCATATATATTTTAACGTTTTGCAACTTCCTTAATTTTTGCCAAGTATTTTCTTCACGACAACAAGAGAACAATCTGTCTTATGTAAACACCTGCATTTGTTTAAAAAATGTGAGTTATCTCAAATTTTGATTGAGTAAAAAAAATTCATTTGAAATAATTAAGTTTTTTTTCTCACTGTTTGAGATTTTGAGTTTCTTGATCACTCATAACTAACACATCGATCTTTCGCTCTTGAATTATCTTGCGGATCTTATCATTAGGGTCTCCAGCATCTGTAAATGTCTCTGCTTTAATCTGTTTTCAACAAGGTTATGATGAGATCATGACACTTCTAACATTTCAACAATTATATATATGGTTGTTAACTTGTTATGACAAGAACATAAAAAATATTTTTTTTTGTCGACAAATATGTGGTTGTTATGATTTGGTCAAGTTATTACCCCATGGTTTAAACATATCTTCTTGGCTTTCTCCAATATACCCAAAGCAATTTTCGTATTCTTTTCATGAGCCAATCTTATGAGTTCTGAATCTGCAAACCACACAAGAACACACATAAAAAGTTAGCTTTACGAAAATATAGATAAATTTTGAATATTTCCAAGAAGTTAGCCGATAAAGTGACTTACTAGGTGAAAATGGATAGAAAATTTGGGCAAAGCCAACTGATGAAGAAAGAACAGTAGGAGGAGTAAATGAATTTTGTGGTTGTTTTGCAAAGATAAAAACTTTGGAGCTCTCAATAGTATCTTTGTGATTTTCAAGTGCCCAAATGAGTAAACCATAACTTGAGTTGCTCTCGTCAATAACAATCATAACATTCTTCATCTTCTTCTCTCTTGTTTCTTCTTCTCCTCCTTTTTTCTTTCAAGCTTCTGCCAAAACCTCTTGTGAGAGTGCGACTTTATAATATATTTGGAAGTGGATTAACATGTCAAAGAAAGTAATATAAAAATATATCTTAGGTGATTGGGTAATTGAAAAGCATGGTTTAACGACTTGATTCTTTCTTCCTCTCATTTACAAGAAAAATTAAATTAAATTATACATACAAATAATACTATATTAAACCCACCTTTAGTGGCACAATAATATTGGATTTAGAACCAAAACTCGCCATAGCCTCAAGTTAAATCCCACGCTTTGCAAATTCTATGGATGGATCACTTGATCACTTAGGTTCCGGTTCAAATGCTTAACTCGTGATTAGTATGTGGAAAACAACGTTTACAGACAAATTCAAAAGATTAGTCAGAGGCTTCATCCAAATCCGAATACAAAATGCTAAGTCTAAAAAAGTATTTATATTATACAAAATTTAATTAATACAATTACCACCGATTCTCGATTGAAATAGTATTAATTGAAAAATTGGTTTTGAGTGGATCGTGTTTGGTAATTGCCGGATACACGCCATATATGACATAAAAACATTATTCTCTTTGTCGAGTACACGCCAGTGATGACATAACAAAACATTATTTAAAATAAAATGAACCTTAAGGACACAATTAGGTAAATGAACCTTTTTTTTCCCAACCAATTAGCTAAATGAACCTTAAGTACACGAAGTAGTTGTTCAGTCCTAGAACCCAACCACCAAAAGTACCAACCAAAGTTTGGTTTTTTTTTGTTTTGGTCACATCTGACCAAAGTCAAATCTCTCTCTATATGGGCTCTAATATTAATTAATACAGGCCCATTATAATTATTTCAAACTGACTAGACGAATTTAAATGGGCCTAGTGAATATCTTTAGAGCCTATTATACACTTCTGCATCCCTTACCTCTCAACTTAAAACCCTAGTGATTTTTCTCCCGAGACGCTCAGCGAAAGCATCTTCGAGCTCAATCTAAGGTACTCGATGATTCTCCAATTCTATTGTAGTTCTCGTCAAATTTGTTTTGATAGATTGTGTATATAGCTGAATGAGTTGTTTAATTAGTTAGAATTTTGGATTCCGAGTATAGATTCGTGTAGTACAAAGGGTAAAGTTTTAAATGACATTAATGGAGACTATTGAGCTTAAAGATGTTTACTTTACTTATCCAATTAGCTCATCACTCATTACTTGCAAATTTCTTTAAGTAATTGAAACATGTAGAGATGAGTTAATTTGCTTTGTGTGTGTGTGTGTGTGTGTTTGATTTAGGTTTTGTAATGGAGAAATCTCGAGAAAGCGGATTCTTGTTCTGTAATTTGTGTGGGACGATGCTGATCTTGAAATCAAGAAAGTATGCAGAATGTCCACTTTGCAAAACAACTCGAAATGCTAAAGGTATTCATGAATTTCTCTTCATATCGAAAATCGAAACAGTTTTGTTTCTTTGGTTGGTTGGTTAATCTTACTGTGCCTTTTATCATCATTGTTCAGATGTCATCGACAAGGATATATCTTACACAGTTAGTGCTGAGGTATGTTTTGCTGCATCATATAATCTATAGAGCTTATTCACAAGCTGTGTGTAAATCAGTCGCATTTGGTTCTATTTCGCGGAGTTGCAAACATCTCTCTCTGCTCTTGCTATGTAATTAGTTTCAGACCTGAAAATGGAGACTGTGTTTTATATCCTTGCAAGAACGTATCATTATGAAGTGAGACTCATGATCTTTGCTTTTTTTACAGGATATCAGAAGAGAATTAGGAATATCTCTGTTTGGAGAAAAAACACAGGAAGACGAGCAGCTACCAAAGGTTTATAGGAAAACAGATTTTTGTAAGTGTTTTTTTCTCAATCAATGACTTGTGATTTTGATGATTCTTCTCTTTGCAGATCAAAAAGGCGTGCGAAAAGTGCCAGCATCCGGAGCTTGTATACACAACCAGACAGGTATAATCATCAAGCTTTTCGATTATTTGGTTCAAGTTCTTGTCTTCTTGTTTCAGTTTTAAAGAATTTGTTTCTGATTCGCAGACGAGATCAGCGGATGAAGGACAGACAACATATTACACTTGCCCCAATTGTAGTCATCGATTCACAGAAGGTTGAGGTTATTAATCCATCTCCAGCATGTGATTCAATTCACAGAGCATACCAGTTTTGTGTTCTTATATCAATGTTGCAAATTCAAATTCAGTGCTATCATCAGAACCTTATGTGCATAGTTTGTCACATTTTTGTTGTAACGTCGGTTCATACTACAAATTCAATTCATATAGTTTTCTTTAATTTTACTTATTCACAAGTGAAAAATTTATCAATATAAAATATTTATATCCCTTTAATACGAAAAGAATATCCAAATAAGCACCAGAGGATAACTTGTACGCACACACTACTAATTACACATACACGTCAATATTAATCTTACTCCTTAATCCAACGGCTACAAAGCCTACGATGACTTGTTGACCATCTTATATGTTTCGTACATTCCATAGTCCTGAGCACACTGAATCATCTTATCTTCTCAATTTAAAAACCCCACTCACATTAAACCTCCCAAAACAGTTTCAAAACAGAACCATGGAAACGGCGTCGTTTTCTACTCCTTCACCGGAGAATCTTCCGTCGTTTCTCCTCCTCTTCCTCGCCGTATACCTCATCGGATATTTCCTAATTTTCCGTTCATGGAAATTATCATCACATTTAGGCGCTAGCTGCTTAATGTCCCTCTTCCACGGCACTCCCGCCGTCGTAATGGCTTCACACGCGCTACTCACAGCTCCACGCGCCGCCGCAGCACACTCCTTCGCTTCTCCCAACACCGCCGTGGAATCCGCAGTTCTCGATTTCAGCATGGCGTATTTCACGATCGATCTCTTCCATTACCTAATCTTCATCCCTAACGACTTCCTCTTCATCCTCCACCACATCGCGACGCTATACGTCTTCGCCACGTGTCGATTCGCCGTCGGTCACGGAGCTCACGCGCTTCTCCTCCTTTTGATCCTCGCGGAGGCGACGAGCGCGTGTCAGAACGTGTGGACGATCGCAGGGTATAAGAAAAACGACGTCGTTTTGGCGAGGAGAGTGAGAGAGCTTTTGTCTCCGCCGTTTTACTTGTTTTACACTGTGGTTCGTGGATTGGCTGGTCCGGTGGCTTTATACGATATGGCGGCGTTTTACGGCAGTGGTGCGGCGGAAGGAGTGATTCCACGGTGGGCTTGGTTGTCGTGGCTTGTTGTGATTGGTTCTGCTATTTTGGTTAGTGTTTTGTGGGTTTTACGTAATTGGGTTGATTGGTTTAGAGAGAAAAACTCTAGCAAGAAATTTAATTGAAATTATTATTTTATTTTCCAAGAAAATTGTTTGATAATTTGATTGTTAATACTTAATACAAGTGTAGATATATCAGTGTTCATATTTGTGTAATGTATATAAACAATATTGTACTTTTATGTAAATCTAAATCCCATTCTGTTATTTGTATTGTAATTTTGTTGGTTTGCATCAAACTGAATAAATGAAAATAATTTTTTCTTTTCGAAAAAGAGAAAATTAGTTGATTGATAGAAATAAATACTTATATAAAAAGTGTAGAAATAAAATAGGAAATTTATAAAAATATATTATTATATTTGTCTAATTTATTGTTGTTAGGTGAAACTAAATCTTATTGTTATATTATGCTTGTCAACCCTTAAATGTTATAAACCCTTAAATTATGCTTGGATATCTTTTTCAACCTTTTATGATTTTTTTATAAAAAGTCAGTGTCCTTTAAATATGTGATTTGGCCAAAAAGTTGCCTAACTTATTTAGAATGTTCAGGCCACATTTAGTGCTCATGGTATAGTTTGGATGACTCACACAATATATCAAAATTTGAATTAAATGGGAGTTGACCATATTAAAAAAAGAATTGTGTGTACTTGGGAGTTTTTTTGATAATGTATTTTTTCTGTTGACAAAAATATTTTATTACAGTATTTTCATACCAGGTCTCTTGCTGCTTACATGTCTTATATCTCATGAAGGGACTCTCTCTCATTTGTTTATCGATAATATCATAATACTGTGGGATGAACTAAAATCAAATAGAATTGATTACAAAATAAAACTTCAATTAGTCAAGAAAGTTTTGAATAACATTTATTAATGAGGCGTGGCACTAAATGACTCTAATCTGACCTTTGCAAAAACATTAACTAGCACCTTAGTACAGTATTAAAAAAGAGTTATTAATATTTATGGTTCGAAACCTGTTTATATCACTTTTCAAATCATACTGTAATTAACAAAGAATATGTAGCTTGAGTTTAGAAGTTTCTCTCACTTTTTTTATATATAGATGTATTCATGGTTTCTGTAACCAAGTAAGCAATTACATAGATAATGCATACATAGATGTATTCATGGTTTCTGTAATTGGTGCCTAAAAGGAAAGCTCGCCTGTTTAGTGTTTACCATAGTCATGTTGCTTCGTGCTCTTCCAGAGATATTGGAATCATATATACTCGTATATCTTGCTCAGCCCCATAAACATTTGATTAGCAGGCAATATATTAATTAACTAATGGTAGTAGTGTAAAATTTACTTGCGTTATTTTGGATTCATTGTAAACCCTTGGTTCAAAAGATTGATAGCAGCGATTTGACAGTCTTGACAATGCGTTTAGGATTTCTCTGTTCCAAAGTTCAAATTTGACTTGGAAGTAGGAAAATATGAACGTTGTGAAACGGTAACTTTTTTTGACCGTTTGAAGTAATATTTTAAATGAAAAAAAATTAAGATAATGGACTAACGCAAAAAAGACTAACGTTCGCTAGACGAAACACATAAAAACGACTAAACACGGATAAACCAAACGATCGCTAGACGAAACACATATACAAATGTTGTCAAAAAATGACTTTAGATTGTCAAAAAATGTTGCTAGCCTAGACAAAACACACAAAACAAAAATGACTAACGTGTGTGAGTGAGACAAGGTAAAGAGAACCCAGGGACAAAATAATGCAAAAATGACTAACGCGGATTAAAAGACCAAACGATCTAAACCATTTCTCAAGCATCTTACCATTTCTTCCTCATCGATTACCACGAGCGACAATAACTATCACACCTTGCTATCACAGAGCAGAAGGAACATCTTTCATCAAATGCAATGTCTTCTCATTCAATTCACAGCATCACTCTCTTAGCTGCCATCTCCTGAATATCCATGAAATAATGATATGGAAACGTTTCTTGAGCTATATGAAATTTGGGAACCAAAGACCTCGTGTAGACCTTGGGCAACAATTCTGATTTTGGGAAATTAGGACTTTTTTTTTTGTTGGGTCACAAGCAATAATTCAAATCAAACCAAAAGAAAAAAATATATATAAGCCACACGTATCCGACTCAATGTTTAAAAGTTAAGTTCATTATTATCTCCAGGAAGAAAATATGGTTCAAAAAGCTTGGCACACGGGTTTAGGATCAAAACCCTTATTAGAATGAAACCACTGCATTTCTTGATTCAAGTCTTCAATCATCAAATAAATCTCTTGACAACGAGGACTTGATCGATCTTCAGCATTAAAGGCATACACTTTATTTCTAATCTCAATCCAGCTCCAACCTGGAACTTTCTTCACACCTCTCTCCTTCATCATCTTCTTTACATTCGCTTTCTCTTCCCATTTCTTCAGATCACTATACATATGAGACAGCGAAACATATGTAAAATGATCTTCTGGTTCCATCTCTAGCAAATGGTTTGCTACTTGAGTAGCCATTTCTATCTCTCCACATGCCCTGCAAGCTCCAAGGAAAGTTTTCAACACCATTGGATCAGGATTTGATGGCATTGATTCGATTAACTCTTTTGCTTTGTTCACAAGCCCTGCTCTGCCCAAGAGATCAACCGCAGCTGCGTAATGTTCCATTCGCGGTTGGATTTTGTAAACCGGTTCCATCGAGTTAAGCAACTCGAGTCCCTCATGTACCAAACCGGTGTGGCTACAAGCTGTTAGGATTGCTGTGAAGGTTATGCGGTCTAGTTTCACGTTTTGGTTACACATTTCAGCGAAGAGGTCAAGAGAGACTTGGCCTGAACCGTGTTGAGCGTATCCTAGAATCATAGCGTTCCAAGCTATTGTACTGTGTTTGGAGGAAGTCTGCTCGAAGCATTTCCGCGCGTTTTCGATTACTCCACATTTTGAGTACATCAAGATCAGAGAACTGGTTACAAACTCGTTTGATTCGAAGCTTGATTTCATGGCGAGAGCGTGAATCTGCTGACCTAATTGGAGTGTTGCTAGGTCCGAACATGATCTGAGAACTGCAGAGAAAGCGTAATCGTCGACTTCTACGTTTGAAGACCTTAAGTAGCTAAAGAACTTTACCGCATCCTCGCTGAGACCCTTCTGGGATAAACCTGTCATAACTGAATTCCAAGAGACAAGATCCTTAGATTTCAAGGATTCAAATAGAGACAGAGCATCTTTCATGGCGCCTGTAGGAAACTGTATATACATAGAGACCAATGCATTTGAAACAGAAGTTACTTGTTCAAGTCCCTTCTTTATCACCAAACCATGCAAGGACTCTCCGAAAATTTGATGTTCTTCGCCAGAGCAAGCGCTTAATATGCCAGTGTAAGTATAAATGTCGGTTTCGATCCAAGTCCTTTGCATTTCAATAAACAGTTCAAAAGCAGATTCCTTTAGCTCATGTTTAGAGAAACCTGTGATCATCGAATTCCACGTAATCAAGTCTTTTGAGCCACCTAAGCCATCAAAAACTCTCTTCGCATCTAATAGTGATCCACAATCTGCGTAAGAGCTGATCATCGCATTGCATATAGTAATCTCGTGTTCAAGCCCGAGTTTTAAAACCTTAGAATGAACTTGCTTCAATAAGTTATAAAACATCGGATCATCAAGCAAAGTAAGAAGTGGAGCAAAAGTTCCATCGTCCATAGTCATAGCAGCTTTCATCTCCATCAAACCCAACAACCAAAAAGCCGTCTCGATATCTCTCACCTGCACAAATCCAGCAATCAGAGCATTCCAAGAAACAGAGTTAGGCTCTAAAATCTCCATAAAAGCCTCAAAAGCATCTTCAACTCTTTCGCATTTCGCGTACATATCAACAAGCGAACTACCAACATACACATTACACTCATAACCTCCCTTTATAACCAAACCATGAACTTGCTCCCCAAGATCTAACCTTTTCGCAGAAGCAATCCCTTTCAATAACCTACTAAAACTAAACCCATCAACACCATCTCCAAATCTTCTCATACCTCTAAAAAAACACCAAGCATCCTCCAATTTACCACAGCTCGTGTATCCAGAAATCATCGTGTTCCAAGACACGGAATCTCTTTGAGACATTTCGTCGAACAACTTATGGGCATAACCCAAGTAGCCAAATTTCGTATAAGAAGCCAAAATTCGATTGGATACGTAAACATCTGAGATGTAACCACATTTGATGGCGTAACAATGAGTTGCGGAAAGCTTTTGGAAAGTGCTTAAAGAGCTCTCTAGTAGAGAGGCTAACAACGCTTTCATTCATCTGTTTCTCTCTGACTCAATTTTTAGAGTCAATTATACAAACTGACGCTACGTATGAAAATACAACAAATTCCATTTATATATATATTTCTTTAAGAGGGACCGGATTCGAACCCGGGTTTGGTGAGAATGGCAACAGAGGTGAGTACCAATAATTCCATTTATATTTATTATTTGTTAAAATGTAACAAAATTAACAAAAATATGATTTTGTCATAAAAGAGTATTTGATTTTATGGTGGATATATAAATAAATAATGAAGAGAAATTTATAACCGTAGAAAATCGGAATACTGATAAGAAAAGAAAAACGAGAGAGAGAGAGAATTATTACTTCTATTGAAGTTTTTATGTTGTGAATTACAAACGATCGAACGATCGTATTTATAGAGGTAGAAAAGATAAGTTACTATGCTGCATAGTGACAGTGAACTCCATACAAAATAATATTTTACGATTCGAACGATGAAAATGTGCGTGCCTCAATTGTTGACACTACGATGCTTCTCTTTAACAGATTTAACTAAATTAGAATAAGATGAATTTTAGATAAATAAAGGAAAAAAACACAC
>OVBW01001689.1:0-11557 GCA_900406355.1 Erysimum pusillum | reverse complement strand
GTTAAACGCTTCAATCCAGTAAGCACAAATTTCTTCAAGTATATGCCTTCTTTGTGACCATCTATTCTGAATGAAAACATGTGATGCAGATAGATGCATTTCCTGGTGATATTGTTATTTTCGCAAGGGTCATTAATCTACTCAGAGGTATGATGCTTTACCTCATTGCATCTAAGGATTGGCTCAATCAAAAGTATTTTTACTATCTTTTACTTATTTATTTTATCGATTATTTAGGACTTTCATCCACTATGAATGTTCGGATCGTTTATCTGGACATCATGAGACCATTTGNATGGGGTAAGCCCCCTTAATTTTGCAGCTCATTTTATTATCTCCTTGTGATATATCTCGTACGACCATAATGTGATTTTGCAGGAGTATCAGTCGAGGACCATCTGTAGATGCTCACTGGATACATGACTCGCCAATCCATTCTGATGTAGAATCCAAACTGAGGAAACTGCTCACTGAACTTGGGAGTATCCAGAAAATACTTGGAATTCAGGTGGGCAGCGGTCTTTTACTGTTGGCTTGCAAGAAGCTTTCGTTTCGTTTTACATTTGGTTTAACTCGGCCATGTTTATTTAGGTATGTGCGTATAAAGATGGGGAAGTCATTATTGACACTGCTGCTGGAGTGCTTGGAAGATATGACCCTCGTCCAGTTCAACCCGATAGTTTATTTCCTGTTTTCTCCGTGACAAAGGGTGTCACTGCCGGAATGATACATTGGCTTGTCGACAAAAGGTGAGTAACTTATATAGCTTGCAAAAGTTTACATGTAGTCATTTCATAAACCCTGACATTCTGAATCGGCTTCAAATTTTACGTATTGGTCTCACTGTCAATTCCATGATCTCGTTTGCAGAACTCATCGTTAGTCATTTTTAGTAATGTTTAGTTTTTAATGGTACAGAAAACTCCAGCTCGACCAGACTGTTGGAGATATATGGCCAGGGTTCGGATCAAATGGAAAAGATACCATAAAGGTACAAGGAGCTACACTGTCACGTAACCATTTTGCAATCTATTGTGAGATATTGCCTTTCATTTTAATACGTCGGTTTCGTGTTTCAGGTCCATCATGTGCTTAACCATACATCTGGGTTGCACAATGCCTTTGACCCTGTAGGAGAAAATCCTCTGCTTATTTGTGACTGGGATGAATGTTTGA
Source organism: Erysimum pusillum (assembly GCA_900406355.1). Taxonomy (NCBI): domain Eukaryota; kingdom Viridiplantae; phylum Streptophyta; class Magnoliopsida; order Brassicales; family Brassicaceae; genus Erysimum; species Erysimum pusillum. The sequence continues at coordinate 10,381 of OVBW01001689.1, read as the reverse complement.
AACGGATTGCCAATTCATCACCTGAAACAGAGCCTGGCAATCAGCAGCTATATCACTATCTCACGTTTGGATGGTTATGTGGTGGAATCCTCGAGGTAAACTAATCAGATCATTCTTTTTTTTAACCTGCGTAAAGTCATGCAAGGCTTGGCTCTAAGTTGTAATTTTTTTTTCTCTTACCTCGTTGATGTCGATATCAATCTTGAACAGTATGCGTCTGGAAAGAAATTCCAGGAGATCCTTGAAGAGGCTATTGTAAAACCCCTAAAGATTGATGGAGAACTATACATTGGAATCCCCCCAGGTAAATAACAGACATTGTAAATGAGGCGACGAGCTTTATTAAGAATTATCTAACATCTTAATTATAGGTGTTGAATCTAGGCTTGCCACATTGACGGTGGACACTGATGAACTGAGCCAGCTTTCATCCATTGCCAGTCAGCCTGACCTTCCTTCCACATTTCAGCCTGAGAAAATCTTACAACTGGCAACCAACTTGCCAGTCTTATTTAACACATTGAATGTGCGCAGAGCCATAATCCCTGCGGCGAATGGACATTTGTCGGCTCGTGCACTTGCACGGTACTATGCAACCCTAGCAGATGGTGGCTTAGTGCCACCGCCACATTCCTCTTTATCCCAGCCACCACTTGGCAGCCACACTCATGTTCCGAAATTCACATCAATAAAAGACACAACAAAAAAGAGAAAGGGTAAGGGTAAGGATATGGCAGCTACAGAAAAGCTTAAACCAAAATATCAGCAAGAGAGGAGGCTCTATGATGAGGAGCGGTTTATGAGTGCTGGTAACGGCAGAGAGTCAAATACAGAAAGTTTAGCCAGGCTAGTCAATGATACTAGCAGTTCTGCTGGCAAAACTGAGATCAGTAGCGATGATCATCAAGATGATATTCACAATATGTTTAGCAACCCGAGGATCCATGATGCTTTTATGGGTGCTGGAGATTACAGTGGCTTAGTAGTACCTGATGGGAAGTTTGGACTTGGTTTTAAGCGCGTCGTTTCACAAGATGGGTCTCTGGTTGGTTTTGGACATTCGGGGATGGGAGGATCAACAGGCTTCTGTGACATCGAAAACAGATTTTCCATTGCCATAACACTGAACAAGATGTCTATGGGAGGTGTTACGGCTAATATTATCAGGCTGGTTTGCTCGGAGTTAAATATCCCCTTGCCTAAGGACTTCAACCTTTCAAGTGCTATGGGTCCAGAGTCGGAGATGGGTACGCCTCTAATCAACTAAGGTTGGTTTTCGACGTTAGTTTTGCCTGCTCATATTACAAACATACATAGCTGTCGCCTTAAATAGCTAATAGACATTGCTGGAAACTAAGTAAAGTGTAATGATCAGTGTTTTTGTTTGTTTGTCTGTATACTTAAAGAACTGATTCGAGCAATTCGCTTGCGAGGATGTAATGTATCGTCCTATACCATGTGAAGGATTTTGAGCAATGAAGTATATTTTACACACAATTTTTTTTTTCAGTTCTTCCAAGTTGATGTATATGTAACAGGGGGNTGCCTGCTCATATTACAAACATACATAGCTGTCGCCTTAAATAGCTAATAGAGCATTGCTGGAAACTAAGTAAAGTGTAATGATCAGTGTTTTTGTTTGTTTGTCTGTATACTTAAAGAACTGATTCGAGCAATTCGCTTGCCAGGATGTAATGTATCGTCCTATACCATGTGAAGGATTTTGAGCAATGAAGTATATTTTACACACAATTTTTTTTTTCAGTTCTTCCAAGTTGATGTATATGTAACAGGGGCCTAAAGAAGGTTCCTGGAACTGTGCATCTTGTTAACGAAACTAGAGTTTATTTAACGAACATGTTGGCTTTCATTATATGTTTCTAGTTCTATAGTGAAACACATACATGAAATTCACTGAATGATCATTACATGTCGTGAAGAAAGAGAGTCAATGCCAGATGTCTGAGACACAGCTAACAGCTTCACTGGATACATTACCAAGTCCAGGGCTTGAGCTCTGCCCAGAAAGTGTCATTCCAGGAAACAAAGATTGGTCATTGTGGACTCTAATGGCGGGTGAGGTATTTCCTGTGTAGTGCAGACTGTTGATGGAGTTTGGTGGTGGACTTAGATGAGTTTGTAGAAGTTGATTCAGGCTGCTAGTGAGGGAACCTCTAGCTACCAAATCTTCTGCTAGTTTTACCTGTAAGTTACTTAACTTAGCACAATCCAATTATTACTTTGCAAATTGAAAGAGCGAGTGATCGATGATACCTTGACTCTCAGAGTTTCAACATCTGATTTCAGAACTCTGTTATTTGTTCCAGCGCTACGAAACTGTTGTGTTGCGTCTATGAGCTGCTTGTACAGTGTTGAGTTCTCTCCTTTCAAAGAATCAACCTTAAAGAAAACACAAAAGGTCACCATCAAAACATTACTCTTGGAATCAAATCATGGAATCAACCATTTGTTAACTTTACCTGAGATTCAAGATCTACCAAGTACTCTTGTTTCCTTCTCCTTGATCGCCTTGCTGATTGCCTGTTTGAATGCATCCTGAGTTCACATCACGAAAAAGAGAAAAAAAAAAAATGGTGATCACCTTCCTTCTCTATACCAGTGTTTTACATATAACTTTTTATTGATACCCCAACATACCTTCTTATACGTTTTAGATCATTGGGATCATTAGTCATTTCAGATTGGCCAGCTTCTGTCTCTGCATCTTCTTCATCAGAGTGATCATGAGAAGATCCACTCATGGTTCTCCGAGCTCCTCCTCTTGCCTCAGGTTTATTGGCTGATACTGGACTATCAGCTGACAGATTCTCTTTGCAGATAAGATCCATACAAATGAACATTAATATCAACTGCACCAACACTTATTGGAGTCAAATCAAAGAGACAAAGAGACCAGCACATACCGCAGATTGAGGACTGTGCATCGAGGAAAGTTCCAGCTGGAATCAAACTCTCAGACCACAAAAGACTATCTCTTAACTCACAAGTGTAATCCTGCAACCAAAAAAATAACCAAGACTCTTACTACAATACGAACAAGAGAGACAACAGAAGGAAGAAACAAAGAGAGACAACAGAAGGAAGAAACAAAGACTAACCCGGTTCATGAGATCAAAAGAAGGGTCTAGAGGGCTTGTGTCAAGAATAGAATCTGGTCTGGATAAAGCAGAAGAAGACAAGACCTTAGTGAGATACTCTTGTAGAGCCAACTCAGAAGCACTTCTCTTCATACCAATGCCTTTAGCTGTGTGATTATCCATTTCTTTTCGGTATGTGAACACACAAGAAAAAAGAAAATTGGAGGGCAAAGAGAGGAGGGGAAGAGTAAGTTATGACAGACATCTTCTTTATATAACACTCTCTTCTTTACTAAAGTTGTAAAAAGCTTCTTAATGGCTAAGCAAAATTGAATTTGCTTTGCTTTGTCAATGCAACGTCCTCATTTCCAACTTTTTTCTTTAATGACAACAATAACAAAAGAAAATTGAAAAGCAAAGCCAGAGAGATCTTAGGCTCTGTATTTTTCTTACTTAGCCTCTATATGTCAACAGTTCTATAGAAGATTATGGTACCAATTATATGCTAATGATAACCTTAAATCCTTTAATTAGAGACTATCTAAGGTAGGTAGAGACTTCCAATATAATCACATTCGAACATCACATTACATATANACAGTTCTATAGAAGATTATGGTACCAATTATATGCTAATGATAACCTTAAACCCTTTAACTAGAGAGACTATCTAAGGTAGGTAGAGACTTCCAATATAATCACATTCGAACATCACATTACATATAATAGAGGATTTTATTGAAACTTGTGCTTCTATAATTTTGTAAGCATATAAACAGATTTTATTCATAAAAGGGTCTTAAAATACGTAGAAAGTGCCCTTAAATATGAAAACTTTTTGATAAAATATTGTGGGTTTGTACTCTTGGCACATGTTAAGGACCTGATGTCCTGATACTAAAACATAAACTACTATACTACAAATTCTGATTGAATTTAGACATGAAATTAGCAACGACTATTTGAAGAACAATATAGTAGTAATATACTAGTGAACTAGATTTCACAGTTAACAAAAAATAATATAGAAATGATTATTGGTATATTAGATGATCAGTGTAATAGTAGTATAGTCGAAGGATGGAACTATAGAAACACTGGAAATGAAAAAATTCTTATCAAATAATCTCCTAAAAACGCTAAGAAACTAATCTTAATAAATAAATATTTGACTAAAAGTAAACAATAAAAATATTTTGTTTAATAATTTCTACGCATGTGTAGTATATGTAAGAATCACTTTTTTTAAACATATAAAAGAGGTAAAAAAAATCATATGTAAAAGTAAAATAATAATTTATCATCCATAACCACAATACAAAAAAAGATTTGAGAATTTTTTTTTCTTTTTTTTGATAAAAAAAAAAAGCTTTAGAATTTTCCAGTCACTAACATTCTAACAACACACAATGCTTCTGCCTTTGTTTTCTCTTACTTTTCGTTCATATGCTTTTGGAAAGCAGATCTAAAGACGTTTCTTTTCTCCAGCACCAGAAATACTTTTTATTTCTCTAATGTTATTTAACTTTTGGGTGTAAACCAACTTTTCTTTCTTTTGATCTGCACTTCCTTTATAAAGTTAAAATATTTCACAACAAAACAATAAAAAGAAACAATCAAGGAAATGTGTCTTTAAAAAATCAAAAGTTATCTAGATCCGAAAATAGAATCCAAAAGCATTCAAAACAGCTTTTTAAATTAGTTTTTTTTCCATTAACTAGAACATTCGAACCTAGTGGACTACAAAGTTTACGATCTACCGACTTACGTATGAACTATAGTAACTAAATTCAGAATCTAGTTAACCATTTGCATTAGGAATAACTGAATAAGTAGAGATGTTTAAATTAGTTAGATGATGATTGACATAACATTTTTTGTAATTACCGAACCAGCATCACATGCTGTAAACTAAAATACAGAAAAATAGGAATGAAAAATTACAGACTAAATACCAAAACACGATCGAAAGATGAAGAGCATATTCAGCCTGATATCTCTTTATTTATCTCTTTTTTTAGATAATGAATATTTCGTAAACGACAATAACAAGCTAGTACAAAATTTGCCCAAATAAAAATCAATATAAAATTTTATATCATCGCTTGAGTTGGGTTTGCTGTGTTACAAACATCAATTACAATAAAAACATAAATTTTGGCTCTTGAGTTGGTTTCTTGTATTGATATATTTGATGCTTTATGAATTGGTTTACGAGTTGGTTTTGTTTTGAAAATCATTTATTCTTTTTGGTTGCAGCATGACAGAGCTGCCAAGCATTTGATGGTGCCACTGGGATCATCGCGCTGTCAGGATCGCGTACCGCTATATGTGTGGCCAGGGGCGGAGGCAGTAGATTAAGCTGGAAGTCTACGCCCACATTGTAGTGGGTACTCCGAATGTGGATCATGAAATTAACTTCATCTCACACCACATCCACCACGGGATAGACCCGCGAGGGATTGATGTACATGTAAGTTTGTCCACTCTGGTAAACCCTAAGCTCGATGGCAGAGCCACACACAGTGACAGAGGCATAATATTTAATCATAGGCCAGGGTCATAGTTTTTATGTAAGAAAAATTTAAATTTTTTAATTAAATAAAAAACAAAATATCATCTCAAATGATATATGATAACCTTAAAGAAAAAAAAAATACTCTTCACAAAATAGAAAGGGTTAAACTAAACTATAAAACAACGAAGGTATTAGGTTTTTGTGTTAAACTTTAGTAAATATGTTTAGTTTAATGTGTCTATATTTTTTTTTATGAATTTTTTTTATCAAATTAATTGGGTTAACATGTCAAGTTTTAAAATTTTATATTAGAATTATTTAGATATAAAATTGATGGGGGTCAATAATATTTTGGGAAAGGGGTCAATTTAAAAAAATAAACAAAACCTTATGACATACTTGATCCTGAGTTATGTAATTTTGTGAATGCTTCTTACTTTCAATCTCTCTATTTTGAGTTGTCCAAAAAATTATCTTAAGGTATCATCAGAGACAGAGATGGATTCTTATGCAATGTTTGAGTTGCCCAAAAAATTATCTTAAGGCTGTGCGTTTATCACATACACTACCCGACAAGCAGCAGAGAAGGCCATGGACGAGCTCAAGACATGGATTGACCTCAAAGGTCACAAGCTCAAGCTCCTATGGGCCTACACGTACAAGCCTCAACTGTTTACTACCATTTCCAACCAACAGGAAACTAGTGTGGATCATGAGAAATTACATAAACAAACCATTAAAGATAATTAGCCGTAGAATCCTGTAACCCTCTTAATTTATGATTTTCAAATCCAACTCCTTGACAAGTCTCGTATATGCCTTGTCGCGAAAAGGATTGTTCTTATTAAGCCATAACAAGCGTCGTATCGGACTGATTTAACCATGCAACATTCTAATGTTTATTAGCCTATCACTTTCTTCATTTGCATACCATAATTTCCCACAAAGTATCATAATATGAAGCTTTATCAATCTAGAAATACGAGGAGGGACATAACCAAACTCAGAATCCAAATATATATGATCCATCTTCATCTTCAATCTTTGACAAGTTCTAAGAGAACCATTTTTTCGGATCTAATTCCACAAAAGTCAGGACCGAAACTTGATTAGAGCTCGGAATCCATCTAGAGTCCAATCCACTCTTTCTCACAACCGCCAGCAAACAAATAAGATAATTCAGCAGAGAAGGCTCCACCTGAATTTAACATCTTCATGTAAAACCAATATCTTCTTCTGGAACATATATAACACCATCTAGAAGTTTCTATGTCTCTGCAAACATTGCTCAACCTTTCAGAGTTTAAATCAGTCGATCCACTTTAATCCACTTCCATGTTCTTCTGTATCAGATTGTTAAAACATGGCTCCTTACTTGAGAAAGCGTGTCAGAACTTGTGACACATCTTCTTTCTTCTTGCAGCCACTCCAACTGATCCAGTTTTACCCAAAAAGAACACCAAAAACCTTTATCTATTTAAAATTCAAGACGGGAAAAAGAATTTTTGGTGACCAAAAAAATTTAAATTGAATTTTGATAAAACAGATATTGGGCGGTAAAATAACAAATAAAAAAGAAAAATCGTTAGTTTTAGTTTTAAGGGATCTCTTTATATATATAAATCCCAACTAATAAAAAGTAAACTACTTAGAAATTAGGAAATTAAGAAAAGTAAAAACCAGTAAAAGAATAGGAAAAGTACCAAAAAGTTAAAAAGGAAAACGTATATAATCTTTATTCCAATAAAGAATGTATGACGTGAATTTGGTAACGAGATTGAAACTAGAGGTCCAAATAATAAAAGTTTGTAAAATCACAAACAAGAGAAACTCTCGCATTTATTAACATTAACAACCCGGAGGATATGACATCAATACATCATCATCATCATTATCGTCATTTACTATCATCACGCATCGTCATCATCACCATTCGGAAGATCAGAGGCGCGACGGCCATCCATAATACGTTGTTTCTCTTTAACGTTGCGTGGCACGAAATCGAGGTTATAAAGAACAAGAACCATCACTGAAACGCTCAAGGGACCAAAGATCCATAGCATTAGAGAAAAGACGGTGTAGAACAACCTGTTACCTACCGTGTTGAGAAAGATACCCTGTTCGAACATCCCACTCACGTGCTCAGACGTGAGGGAGAAGCAACCAGAAAGACCAGGGTCTAAATTAGGGATGTTAGCGAGAATGGCGACTTGGTTTAGGAAACGGATGGAGAGGGAGTGGAAAAAGGAGAATATGAAAATATTGAGAATTGTTAGGTATTTTACTGATATGGCAAAATCTCCATGAGCTCCAAAAACGGCGTCGTTTAGAGGCTTCTTGATGCTGTAAGTACTGCTTAACACTGCAGCTAAACCTGCGCAGAGGAGTACGCAGGTCGTCGCCATCAGTGTAGCTCCCATTATTATGTTACGCAGTGTTTGTACCACCAATATGTTCGTCTTCTGATTCTCCTGAAAAATTAAACAATAGCCATTTATAGATATTTTTCCAATTAATGTAGCTTAGAGTTTATAACAACTTGGTTTATAGATATTTTTATCAGAGGATTTTAGACAAGAACCAGAACCAGAACCAAGACTAATTTCCATAGTCCATACCATACATTTTTTTGATAAACACATAAAATTAAAACAATCACGAAACAATTTGTCACAAATTTTTGTTTAGGTGGAAAAAAAGAATGTTGTTTATCAAAAAAGGATCTCTGATTTTAGATTCGCAAATTGTAAAGCCCATTTAGCATAAAAATGGAAATAGCTTTAAAAAAAACAAAAAAAAAGGAAAACAAAGGCACGAAGTTTCACCGCCTTACCTTTATCTCGTGACCGAGTCGTCTTCATCCTTGACGATATCCGACTGAGAGGAGAATGGATCGCTTCTGTCATGCTGAAGGCAAAAGCTTAAAGGTGATTACTCGCTTCCATCTCTGAAATAATCTTTGATCGCATCTCTTTTTTTGTTGATGTATATTCGTCTAGGTTTAGGGTTTTAAGTGTTGGTGGGATCCAAATTCTCAGTTCCATCTCTCAAACAATCGTCAGGGTGTAGGAATTGGGTATTCGTGGGTTCCAAATTGTCGGTTTCATCCTTCTCTCAAACAATTGTTTCGTTAATGTTTTTATGTACCTATATTCGTTTAGGTTTCAACGATTTAGGTATTTGTGGATCCAAAATAATTGGTTCAGAGTCATGGATTATATATGTAGCAGCAGCTGATTCTGATAGCTTGTGATCTAAGTCCAGTGATATTGATTATATGTAGATTGGGGCTGAAAGACACAAACCACGCTACCCACAAATGGTTTGTGGTTTCTACAGAAATCGTGGCAAGTGTAGCCAAGGTGCCAGATGTCCATTCGTGCATGAGAAGCCCACAAATGTTCATCGTGGAGAAGAGTAAGTTGTAACTATATTCTTCTGTATATTGTTAAATGTTTCTAGTATTCTAGATACCACTATTAGATATGATTATTCTTATGCAATGTTTGCTTTGTCATCTTAATTCACAGCGTAGACGATCCATTTTTCATAGAGTTCCTTAAGAAAATGGCTGACTGCCCTGTGGAACCACCAAGGGATCAAAGTGTTAAAATGCTTTACGTCTGGCGACTTAACTCGACGGGTATCGTGGAGCAGGACTTACGAGACCGTTTCAGCGCTTATGGTGAAATTAAATCTATCAGAATGGTGGTCGAGTGGCGAGGCTGTGCGTTTATCACATACACTACCCGACAAGCAGCAGAGAAGGCCATGGACGAGCTCAAGACATGGATTGACATCAAGGGCCACAAGCTCAAGGTCCTATGGGCCTACACGTACAAGCCTGAACTGTTTACTACCATTTCCAACCAACAGGGAACTAGTGTGGATCAGGATCAGAATCAACCCCCACCAATGGACTAGCCACATTGACGAATTGGAGCTTCTTCCTCTTCGTCCTGCCAAATGTCGCCATACAAAAGAAGGACGATCTGAGAGACTGCCATTTATCTAATTTCACAGTAGTATCTCTGTGAATGTTTATATTCTCTCTATCTCATCTGCACTTGTATCATGTTTTGTGATTTAAAAATATTTACTAGAGTAAGGAAGGAAGAAACAAGTGAAATCTTTTGGGGTGATGCTATGAGAGAGGCTTTTTAGTTTTATAGTTAACCCTCTTTACAATTTCAATCAAACTATTGACAACGATACTTTTCTTAGTGCTGCTTGGCGATGCTATACAAAAGGATAGTTGTATTTTGATTAATTGGTTTGCTAAGGACCATAAGTGGATCTACAAGAGAGGAATGGTGCGGTTTGTTATACTGAGTTGTTGTTGTAGGTCTAATGATGTTCTTGTGGGAAACCTACTCTGCTCTCTAATTGAGTTGTGATATTCTACATGTTTCTATTGACCCATTAATATTTAAGTTATTGCCAGAGATAGTCAAGTTTCTCACTTTAAACTGGATTTTTATCTTGAATTTGTTTCGGTAGATGGTACCAATGTATATGCTAATGATAAGCTTAAACCCTTTAATTAGAGAGACTCTCTACGGTAGCCAGAGACTTCCAATGTAAACCGAATATAAGTATTTGATGCAGCGAGACCCAACTCATTAATATACAGTATTAAAAGGAGAAGTAAAAAAAAAAAAAAAATTATCCACGATCTCTTTCGCGACTCTCTCTCTCAACGACTCCGACGGCGATCTTCGAAAAGAAGCGTGACATCCTCCGATAATGAATCGCTTTTATCAAG